>SCDY01000109.1:0-142920 GCA_004143825.1 Drosophila micromelanica | reverse complement strand
TGAACCGATTTTCACGATTGATGGCATTTTGGTCATTATTTGGCCTCTAATTTGATTGTACATTCAAATTATATCCATAGTTAAAAATAAAATTTTTTTGAATTTTTTGGTCAAAAAAGCATGTACTCCCCCCTTGTTAATTTTCGAAAAAAAATTTTTTTTTAAAATTTAAAATTGCAAATTTATATTTTTAATCGATTGTATTCGTCATAATTAGCATAGAAAACCACTTTAAACATGATTTTGGAGAAGTGAAATTTTTGGTCAAAAATCATACAAAAATTGACAAAAATTTTGACATGTAAAGCTCTTGGACTCACTGCTCCCACACTTCAAACTGCCATAACTTTGTCAAAACTAAGCCAATTTTCATGTTTGATGGCATTTTGATCGTGATTTGTCATATAGATTAATTCTACATTTAAAATATGCATTTTAAAAAATAAATATTTTTTGATTTTTTGTCAAAAACATGAACCCCTCCCCCTTACTCATTTTCAAAAAAAATTGTTTTTCAAAATTTAAAATAACGAATTTTTGTTTTTAATCGATTATAATAGTCATAATAAGTATAAAAAACAACATTAAACATGATTTTGGGGAAGTCAAATTTTTGGTCGAATATCATTAAAAAATTTACAAAATTTTGACTTGTAAAGCTCTTGGACCCACTACTCCCATACTTCAAACTGCCATAACTTTGTTCAAAGTGAACCGATTTTCATGTTTGAGGGCATTTTGATCGTGATTTGTCCAATAGATTAATTCTATATTCAAAATATGTGAATTTTTAAAAAATAATTTTTATAAAATAAGCATGAACCCCTTCGTTTTAGAACATATTTATAGTTACTGGTAACTAAAAATAGTGAACGCAGCTAGTACATCTTTAAATTACTTTACACACACATACACACAAATTCATAGAGAGGGAGACAGAAATATAGATATACACTTGTGCATTGCTCACCTGGCGGCAGTTTGCTCTTTAGCATATCCATGGCTACCACATTCACAATGAGCACCCAAATGGGGCACTCCAAAATGTCATTCTCCGACTTGACAAAGGCCACTGCCGATAGGCACTGCGTCTCCAAGCGCCGACGATCTGGATAGGCACGGCGCAATTCACGATTTACGTTCGACTGGAACTTCTTCATATCGAAGAGCTGCAGGCGACAAAACAAATTAGTAAACAATAAAACACAATTTGCATATATATATATATATATGTAACCAATACTAACTACCAAATGGTGGTTTCTATATATATATAGATAACTTGCCTTGACTATTTTTTCGCTTTCGAGTGCTTGATTTGGCAGCTTCAATATTTCGGCCCCAATGGAGGTCTCCTCATTGGAATTGCTGGCGGTGCTCTTAACAAAAACGTTGCTCTTGGCATAGCGACGCACAAGTATATTGCCAGCATCGTCCATTTTGATCTTGACGCCCTACAGGTGTACACAAATCAAAAATCTTTATATATATATGCACACATTTTTATTGCTGCTGCTGAGTACTTAAAAGTTAGCTGTATTTTGACAGTTGGCACCCTTAATGGCTGTTTCTTGTAAAGCTGCTTAATGTTATCAGTGTTTGTGCAAATAAATTAGGCACGCAAGTAAGTAAATAAAAACAAAAACAAAAACTGTGTCGCTCACATTAATGAGCCATAAACATCAGTGCACGCTTACCTGGCCGATGACGCGCTTCATTTCGTCCGTCTTCTGATCTCGCATGGGATTGTCAAAGCCGCACAAGCCAATGCTGGAAAAATATTAATATACAATATATATATATATATATATGTAAGCATACAACAATTTATTAATTGCAAATCGATCAGCTGCCGCATTAGGCAAAATACATAAATAAAAGTTGAACCACTTTGTGGCACGTTCACTTTTAGTGGGGCAAGCGATTCGATTGCTGGCATGAGTCACACAGGCTGCAGCAGCATTTTGTTACATTAAACGTTTGACAAAACACAGGCAACACCACCCCAGACAACAACAGCAGCAACAACATAACTGTGCATTCGCCTGCCACAAATTCGCATTGACAGTGATTTATGTGGTTGCCGCAATGTGTGGCAGCTGCAGCCGAAAAATGTATAATAAACATTTCATATTTTTCATCGGCTTGTTTAATTGCAGAACGCGCCTGTGACTGACTCATGTTTTTGGCCATAGACACAGTTTGTTGCCTAAGTCTTTTGTTTTATGTAGCCTTCAAAAAAAAAAAAAAAAAAAATAAGAAGGAAAACTGAAACTGTCATATATTTGTATTATTTGTGCTTTGGTTTGCAGGAAGAGCACTTGGCTTGGTTGGGATTTTTTGCACTTAAGGTCGCCGCAAATGTCGGCTAAAATGCTAACAAGAAGAAGAAGAAGAAGCTGCAGAGGAAGCCACAAAGAGGCAAACACGCCAGCAGCCAAACCAGCTAGCAAAACAATGAAACGAAGCTAATTGTAATTGTCGTTCGCAAAAAGGCCATCGCAAGTTGCTGATGCTGGCAGCAACAGTTGCTGCTGCTGATCATTGTTGTTGTTATCTGTGCTGCTCCTGTCGCTGCTGCCAAGCTCACTTGACGCCGCTCTGTCACTATTATGTTTTATGTTAATTTGTATAATGAAGCGCTGCCTATGCTGCCAGCCAAAGCGCAACAACAGCAGCAGCAGCACCAGCAGCAGCAGCAGCAACTAGTAGAATGGCAGCGATTGCTGCCGCTGGCATTTGGCATTGTGCTTTAGTTCTGCGCGTAACATCTGCCGACGTCGGCGTTTGTTGTTGACGTTGCGGCTGCTTGGCGTTGATTTATTGGCTAAATGCTTGTAAAAACCGTTGAAATGTGTGTCAAAGTTTTCCACGAAATGAAATCGACATGGACTAGTGCTGCTGCTGCTACCGCTTCTGAATTGTGTCTTCCTTTCAAGGTTGCCCCTAAACGAAACGGATTTTGCTGTTCTTTTGTTAAATGCTTCGCTTAATATCAGCATTATTAAAATTTTACTCGATTCAAGCGTATAAGATGAACCGGTATCCAAACAGAACTCAAACTTTAAACCCAAATCCAGCTCCAACAAACCAACAGGCGAACCCACTGCCAATCACATATTCAGCAAGCCAATTCATGGCCTGACAAAACAGTTGCATTCACTTCGATGCGGCCAACATACAGCTACTTATATATACAAATATATATAAGTGCATATCGGTTGCAAGGTCGTCCACTATGAAACAACAAAAACAAAATGCATATAAAAAACTGGACCTGACACGCCTAAATGAGCGAAAAATGCGAAAGGCAAAAAGGCAGCCAGGCAACCAGGTCTGCGTTGCGCTGCATTTTTGCGGCTGCCAATGAAAGCGAGAGTCCGAATCGTAGCGGGTTTTTTTTGGAGTTCAAGTTAAACGTGTGCAGTGGGTCAAACCTTGCACGAGGGGAGCTGCTGGTGGCTGCTGGTTGCTTCTTCAAGGAAGCGCCAGCAACAATGCAGTTAACGGCAACTGGTTTCAATGCGATCCAAAACTGGCACTGGCAACGCTTTGACCTGCGGCTAGTTTTGCATGGACATGGGCAACAAAAAAAAAAGACAGTCAAAAACAACAACAGCAACAACCGGTTGAGCTAAAAATAATGCATGGCATAATGTTAAACACAAAGGAGCTGGGGGCAGAAGCTTTAATAAATGTTCAACAGAAATCAACAAAATGAAAGACTTAGGCAACGAACGCGACAGTTACTTATAATTTGCTTCATTGAACTTAAATATTCGTGGGTAACTTTTGGCTTTTATAAATAGTTTGAAGAAAATAAACGTTTAAAAAGCAGCTTCTGGTTCAGTTACTTTTAATCTGCTCCAATTAATTTAATTATTTGTAGACAACTTCTGGTCGCACCTTAAACGCTGCGAAGGTCACAGCTCACTTGGTTCTTGAGAAAAAAAAAATAAAAATACAAATAAAAAATTGGCACGTGTGCCAGACAAACGGTTCGTTCGCTGGCTTCTATCCGGCTTCTATTGTAAGTAAATCGAGAGCGCAAAAAAAAAACTGTCTTTTGTTTGGTGCTGTAAATTAAAGCGTGGCCTTGGCCAGCCGCGGGTCGCGCCTTTTTTGCCTCACTTTTGATTCGCACGAAATGAAAAATGTTGCAATCAAACGGCCGGCAGTGCCCTGTTTATATCACGCTGCGCCAGATATTGCCGCCAGTATCATTTTGATTTGATTTCAACTGATGCCAGAGACATGCAAATTTGATTGGCAACGCCCACGCAACAGCAACAGCTAAAGCAAAAGCAAAAGCAACAGCAACAGCAGCCGCTAACTGTCATAAGCAGCAAAATTTATATTGGCGCCATTTCAATTGTTGCGAAAGATAATGGCAGACATGTAAGTGGTCTGGCCCTGAGTGTTTAAGGGTTTGCCCATTAATTAAATGCGCTTGTTGCAACAACAACAACTGCAACTGTTGCTGCTGCTGCAACAAATGTGTGGTCCTTAGCATCTTTAACGCGACGCCTCCGCAATCTAATTAATTAATTTACATGCAGCAGCAGCAGGCAACACACAGCTAGGTGTGAAAATTGCCAATCGACAGCATGCAACAAGTTAACATTGGCAGACACCGAATCTGAGATACACTATAATACTATATAATTAATAATTTATCAACACTGCGCAGTTTTACTAAATATTTGAAACTTCAAGCAACCCGCATTATGTGAAAAAACTTGTTTTCAGCGGCAAAAACATTGTTAATTTTTTTTTTAATTGCAATCAAAATGCCGATACAAGAAACAAGTAAACACGTCCAATACGCATTAACATACATAGTTCAGGAAGTTTTTGATAGCTGACTGAAGTGAAAGTCGTGTCGAAACAGGTTTAATAGCTAAAATAAGGTATGTTAAACATTTTGCGGTTTAAGAATAAAATACTCAAGTTTCTTAAGCTTAAACGTGCCAAAGCACTCCGGGAATGTGGCAGACTCTGTGCTAGAAACTGCACTCGGTTTGCATTTGCATTTGGCTAGATTTCCAATGAAAAACGTTGCGTGTGGAATGAAATGCGCCATGCATATGATCAAAATCCAAATCTATGTTGCATTCAAATGCAATGCCTATTTTTAAATTGACAAACAACAGATGGCAAGCAAAAACAAAAAAAAACTACCTAAATGCTAACAAGGGCTGACAGCAGCAGCAATTGTAGCTAATTAAACAACAAGCCCTGGCAACGACAAGGGCTAAGACCACACACTAAGACACAGTTGGCTGTTTGAAGTCAGCGGCATGCCAATTGATTAACTTGACACTTTCAACTCGAAATCAGTTTCAATTTTAAGCAATTTACCAGCCCCCCGCATAGCTAAGCATATTTAACCTGCAATTGACATGAACAAGTAGCCAACAGCAATTGTAACCACATTGACAACAACCGCAGCAGCAACAACAGCAACAACAAATACTCGTTAAGCTCAACTTGAAAAAAAAAGAAAGAGGAGCCGCTGTTGTTTCGGATTAAACAGCAAAATGACAAATGCAATTTGCATCTGACGATCTTTGATGACCTCGTCACGAACGAAACGAATGACTTTCGTTATTATTTTCAATTTCATTTGACTTTTGATACCCTGTACGTATCAGAAGTTGTGTGAAAGTGTGTTATAGGTAGAAGCGAACACTTTCGTTAATTGACGTAAACATATTTTTGATTAGTAGCTAGAGCCGAGGCTAAACTTTCGTTAATTATATGTTGGAGTTTGTAGAAACTAGTTATAGCTAAATTTGTTTGTGCTTTCACATTTACTAAATATTTTAGATATTTTATCAGATATTCTTGGTATCTTAGAGAATTCAGAATGAAAACTTTCTTACAGGGTATCATCCAGTCTCCTACTTTTGAGTTTTATAAATTTTATTTTCGCCTGTTTTATATGTTGCTACAAGAAATGTCGAACTTAGTCGGCGACTGCAGCCGTAAATTTATTTTATTTAATTTTTTCGCTGCCATTATTATTATTAAGTATTATTTTTGCCGTTGACATTTTACTGGCAGCATCTTCATTTCGTTGTTGTTTTAGGGGCTCCACAAAGGAAGCCGCCGTGCAACAAATGCAAGCGATGCCCTTTTTTGGGGACCAGATGTTGTTGTTGCTGTTGTTGCTGCTGACCAGATTTCGTTTTTGAGCAACGAACTTGAATTGTTTGGCTGGCTGTGCGTTTAATCAGCACATTTATGGACTAATACATTATGCATTCGCTGCGCATTGAAGTACCTCATATCGAGATATATATATATATGTGTATATATGCGATAAACTCAACTCCATTATGCAGACTTCTTGACATTTGGCTGCGAGTTGAGCACTTGAAGCCGAGCGTGGGCTCTGCAGAAAATTGCCACAGCAATTGAGCCAAAAGCGTTTGGCATTTGCAATTTCTGGCACGCAACTACGAAATCATTTTGAGACGGAATATGTTAATTAGCCTCAAATGCAGCAGCGGCAGCGACCGCAGCACGCCCGGCACCAAAAAATTGCAACCAAAACCGCGCAACAACTTACCAAAAAAAAAAAAAAATCTAGAATTCTTGGAAGAAGGAAAAACACAAAAAAAAAAAAACAGCTTAAATTGCTGCGCAACGGAAACCGCTTATTTTATAGAAATACGCGCAATTATTAAAACATTTTCACTAGTAGTTATTGTAGCTGTTGCTGCCTGTTTACTTGACGCTCGTTTTATTTTCGGGCATTTTCACATGCTACAAATTGCCGCCAGTGAGTGAGGTCACAGAATGTCGTAATTTGCATTCGCATACGTCTACGATTTAACTGAAGGTTCTCTTAGGCACAAATTGTTGCTGCTTATTTGTCGTTGTTGTCTTTTGTCTTTGATAAAACAACTGTTGGCATTACAAGTTCAGATTGGCAATTAAACTGTAATATCCCATGCCATCAATTTAATGGGCGTTGTTGCCGCGCCGCCTGGCAAAGTTTCATTCATTGCCCATTTGGGAGCAACGTCAGGTGTAATTTAATAATTTATTATTACCAAGAAAACAAAAAAGCAGAAGTGCAAAAAAAACCCAAAGCTTCTCCTGCTGCTGCTGCTGATTTTCGTTGCCAGTGGGTCAAGGGCAGTTGTTGCAAACCGATTTGCGCAAAAGTTCAAAGGCAGCATTTTTTGTTGTTGTGGTTTTTCTATTTATATATTTCTTTGCCTTTGTTTGGCTGGGGGTGCAATTAAAAAAAAAACCCCGGCCTAATTATTTGCATACTTACCGCATGCCATCGAAGCCATCGTCGGAGCCATTAATGGTCAGCACCGGCGCACGTGCGTATGCTTTGGCCACGCGGCGATTGCGCTCGAAGACAATTACTTTGGCCCAGATCTCATCATCGATTTGCGTCCATTTGTCCAGCACTTCCTGTATGTGTTCCTGCAAAGCACATAGAAAGATCGAGAGTGTGTGTGAGAAAGAGAGAGCGTTCAAATGAGAGCATGCTAAATGGCAGACAAATGCTTTGGCAACAAAAGACTTAGGCGAGCAACTTGCTGAAAACAAAAGTAAAACCAAAAAAAAAAAAAAGAAATGAAAAACAAAAACAAAAAGCGGCTGCAATTTTTGCAAATGCAACTAATGCTAGCAATTTTCACTTTCCATCAAAGTGTTAGTGTGTGTGTGTGTACTTTTTTACAGCCAAAGTGAACGGCCTTGTTGGGCGCTTGCGTTTGTGCTTTTATTTTTCACGTTTCTGTTGTTGTTGTTGTTTTGTTGTTTTTCACTCACTTTACTTTTACTATTGCTTTTATTGTTGCTGGCTTTGTATCTTTGCTGTATGCTGGCTGCCATTATAAGCGTCTGTTGTTGTTGTGGTAGTTTCTTGTAGTTTGTTAAATAAAAGTTAAAATCAAATCGGAGCAAATGCTGGCACGAAGCGAATCGTGTTGCAGTAAGACATATAAAATTATAGACAACGGCGTTTACTGCTTTTATTTGTTGCTATTTTATATATATATATATATATCTACTCTATGTGTGAGTGTGCACAGATATTTAAAGTGCTGCAAGGCTTTCGATTGCACTAAGAAATGAAAATGCAACTCGCTCGCGCTTACGTCATGCTTAAGTGCACAGCGCATATTTTACATTTTGATAAAGTTTCATACACCAAGGTATTTGTATATAATAGAATCTATCAAAAGGGGAAGTTTGAAAAATACTAAAACCTTAATCAATCGATTAGCTGAATGTTGTAAATGCGGATAGAAATGTTATCTAAAAACTTGTTATAAATAGTGGCTATAAAAAACATAATATTTAGCTGAGTATGGTAAAAATGATCACATAACACAAAATTGTGTTAATTTCTTTACAAATATGCAGCATAAAATTAATTTTTATGGAAAGATATTCCCAACACAAACAAGTTTTAGCTCCAGAGCTTAGTATATTAAATTGGCTTTCTACTGAATTTGGAATGAAAATGATTTTAAGACAAGACATATATGAATAACGAATACGTTAAAAAATATATTAAATATTTAAAATTTTAAAATATGAATATAAAAAATGAAATTTTCTGATATTCAATGTAAATTCTTTATAATTTAGTATTTGGCTGTAAAGTTTTTTTTTTGTGAATTTGTAAGTGTGTAAATGAACTGTTCCATATTCAAAATCAAATTTATAAAGAACTGGTTCAAGATTGCACTTCATTTAAATTGTTGTGTACTTTTTGTGCCGCTCTCGTATATGTGTGTGTTAATCAAGGCTGCCTGTGCCGCACAGCTGGCAATTTAATGGCGCTACATTATCATATGTTCAGGCGAACGTAACTAAAAAAAAAGGAGTTCAATTAACCCGAACAAAGAACAGGGTCATAAACAAAACCATTAGCCCAGTAACCAACATGCCCACAGTTTTATACTTATATTTTTTTTGGGCAAAGTTCAGCGCTGCCTTAATACAAAAATAAACAAAATATGAAAATTTCAGGCAAACAAATACATTTATCTAACGTCTCTGTTTGGCTCCGTTCTACATAAAGATGTAGTTTATAGGGGAGTATAGACCAGGCCACAGTGGTAAACTTGTCTAGGCAGCTCGTTGCTTAGATGCTGATGCGGGCCAGGCCGCACATTAAAAATGCAAATAAATCATGTAGTAAAACTTGTTAACCTTTTCGTATGCTTTTGGCTTTGTATATACGAATGTGTGTGTGTGTGTGTAGCGTACTTAAGCTTTAATTTGTTGCTGCTGTATGTGCGAGTCGACAGCACTTTTGATTTCACTTCAAAGTCGCATAGATTCTTCTTAAGCTCCGGTCTGGCCGCTTGGGCAGATTCACTTTTGTTGTACATGTTTTTCAATTTTTTTTCTTCAGCAAAAGAATCTTGTAGGCTCAAGTGTCGTGTGGCCAAACAAGTTATAACTTGTAGTTGTTGCTATTCTTGCTGTTTTTTATAGTATATATATGTATCTCTAGGCCGTCGTCTTCTGCCTTAAATTTTATGAGACGACCTCAAAATGTCGAAGTTCAGCTTACAAGCAGTTGCGGTTAGTTCTGCGGCTACTTTGACTATTTTATGCAGTTCTTGTTGTTGTTGTTGTTGCTGCTGTTGTAGCTGCTTTTAATTAGCCCGTTTTGCCTGGGCTGGGCTGGGCACACTGCACGGCAACGGCGCGTGTTTGCAACGTATACGTAATATTTGCTGTGCACGAAAATTAGCACAGCTTTGATACACGTTATGTATATTTTAATGTATATATATATTTGTGACTGTCTGTGTATTGGCCAAAATGCCAATCGATTCTTAAAAAGCAACTGAACTGGTTTTTATAAGCACACATTTGTTATGCAAATTATTATCGAATCTATGTATAGCATGAAAAAAATACCTATATACAAAATTAATTTTTTTTGGTTGCTTTGACGCAAATCGATATTCAAGTAAGTAAAAATGCTACAGAGGCGTTTTGACAACAGACTGAAATTATTAAAAATGGAAAAAAAATGCCACAGAAAAGAATTGACAAATCTTTTCCATTATTATTATTAAGAGCAAAGTGAACGCTGCGATAAAGAAAAAAACCCGTTGTAATTATGAGCAGCTGCCCATATTAAAGAATTTAGCTCAACAAAAGTAAGCCGAGCTTAAAAACTCTTTATACATGTTAAATATCTTAATGCTAATTTGACTTGGTCCGTGTGTGAGGTCTGTATGTCAATTGTCTGTAAATGATTTCTAAAGGTTTACTGCACTCAAAACTTGACTAACTGGACTTGTTTTTGCATCTAAATAAATTTTATTTCTTAACGGGCTCTAAAAAATGTTAATGAATTTTTATTTTATTTTATTAATTTATGTTAGCTTAGCGACCTTTATAAGCCTCAAAGTTGATGTGTTCTGCCACGCCTCCACAAGCATGTCACAAATGTTGCACAAGCTTTTATTTATTTTTGTGTGCTGTTTTTTTAAAGGGCACGAAAGCCATTAATGTGTAATTAAAGTAGCTGTCTTGCGCTGTCACTGGGATGGGTTTAATAAGTTCTATAATTGACACCCAAGAGCAAAAAAATGAGAAAAACTGAAACGACAACAGAAAAACACGTGCACAAGTGCAATCAGCACGGAAGTTTGATCAGGTTGTCAGGTTGGAGGCACTCTTGAGAATCTTTTTTTATTTCTTTTTTTATTTTGGTTTTTTGCTTAAGTTTATTAAGTTTGCACTTTTTGTGTAAAATGTTGTTGAACTTTTGCAGTCACGACTTTGCCGCAACGAGCGAACGGTGCTTTTGCAGTTGCAGTTGCAGTTGATGTTCGCTTTGCAGTTGGGGTTAAAATTGAGGATGGCTACAGATGCGCCTAGCGCTCAATGTTGACATTTAATAAAATGAATTTCGCTGGTGGCTGTCGAGCAGTCGCGCGGCAAGCTTTGTTGTAATAGATATAATCATTATTTCAAATTATTATGGACTTGATAAATTTATTTTTTTTTGTCTGTGACAGGTTGCACTCGCTAAAAGAAATTGCAAATTATGTCAGCATACAGAAAAGAAAAGAAAAATGTTAAATAAAAGGTTCGTTGATGTGTTTATTATTTTCAATTTGAGTTGGCCCCCGAGGCGCAGAACTTCAAATGTCGTCTGACCCATTTCCAAAGTCCGCACACGATGGCAAAATAAATATTGTTTTAAAGCGATGCGATCAAGTGGACGGCGGACATTTGTCTTTGCTTATCGTTTGTGCGCCAAGCGCAAACAAATTTATGCTAATTTCATGCATAGTTTCGTCTTGAGCTATAATAATAGCCGGCGATGTCTTCCGTCAACGCCACACAATGCAAATCAATCAAATGGGTTTTCACCGAGCAGGAAATTCAATGCAGGCAGGATTTTTATAAGGAAAAAATGCCTGTTTATAAGGCATATTAAAAAACACTCTCGACGAGTTTTCCATTAAATTGTGGGCCCCTCGTTTAAGAGCTAAATTACGCGCCAAGTGACATGTGTGTGTGTATGTGTGTGTGTGTTTGTATATGTTGAGTGTGTGTTGTTGTGCTTTGCGGTTTTTCCTGCTTGCGCCAACGCGTTTTGGCGGCGGCGGCCAATCCTGTTGTACAACTCTGGCGAACGTGCCAGCGAAACCGAAACCAGGTGAACGAGTGGCTAAACAGGCGCATGGAAGTGGAAGTGGAAAAACGGCAACAACAAAACAACAATAACAACAACAGCATGCGAGCGTTGCGAAGCGAAACGAAAACTTGTCAGCTTGCCGAAAATGAAACTTTCATTTTCATGCTACTTTCGTCTGTGTGGAAAAGTTGCTAGAAAAGCTAAGAAGAAGCAGTAGTCAGGCAAGCACTTAATGTATCCACTTAAAGTTCTGTTTGCAAGCCAAACAAGTTCGTTGCTTGAGTCTTTTGTTTGACTTACGCTGCATATGCGCAAAATGCAAGCCTTTTGTGGCTGGGCTTTGTTCCCAGCTAATAAATTTGTAAACAATATTGAATATAGTATAGGGCCAATAACAACAACAACAACAACAGAAACACCGATTGCTCAATAAATGCCTGGCAGCTAAAGACAAAAAAAGCTTAAGACAAAAAAAAAACAAAAACAACTTTAGTTAGCCCAATTCAAAAGGGCTCTCAAAAGCTAAGCAACGACAATCGGAAAATGCTGCCATAATTTGTTTTTTTTGTTCATTTTCATGGGAAAAACTAGACGCCTTTTGCATTGCTAAACGGAATTATATATAGACGCTCACGCCAATTGCACAATGCTGCGGAGTTTTTAGCCCCAAACACGTGGGCGGTCGCATTTTCCACAAGCCAAAAGCTGCATATGATAAAAAAAAAACTACAATAAAAGTGTCGCTCGGCTTTTCACTTTTTGCGTCACATTTTGATGAACTGGGTGAGGCTTTATGCAAATCCGTTTGTAAAATAAAAAAAGACTCGAAATTTTATAGAGGCGCATAAAAGTGTTCAGTTTTGATTGGTTAAAATTGTTCACTGGCTGCAGTTAACCCAGTTAAATAATACTTATAATATTTATGACAACAATCGCTAGATGTGGCTAAAATGCTGGGTGTGTGGGTAGCGACATTTGCCAAAAATTAAGCTAGAGCGCAGGCGATAAATGATACGTTCATGCGATGAAATTATTTGCGATAAGTGAAACAATTATGGCGATAGAGTAGATTAATTATATTACTAGTAATTAATAATTTTGAAATACAAATTTATTTATGGTTAGCAAACCGGTTAACTGAAAATTAAAAAAATAATAATAATAATACCTAATTATATAATCAAATATATACCCATTTATTATCTTACTTTATTGACATTCTTTATATTTGTATTTGTATCTGTTAATACAAATTTAATCTAATACATCATTTTTCTATATTTATTAATTATTCACTTATTTTGTATGCTGATATGATAAATCATGATATGCTCTGTATAAACGTGACATGAGTGAGATAGAGAGACATAAACAACACTAGCGCTGATTTTATTGTCTATTTTGTTGCCTTAATGCTGAAATCAATGAAATGCCCACACACAGACAGACAACACACACACACACAAAGTCAAGCTCGTGCTGGGCTTGTACATTAGGGTAACGTTTGCATTTTGTTGTTGTTTTTGTTGGTGTTAGTTGTTGCTTTTAGCGGCGCGTCGTCTTCAGTATTCAGCGTTGTTGTTGCGGCAACTGCCAAATGGCCATAGGCAAATTAAAAATGCACAACGCAATGCGATGGCCTAACGGTAATTAATGCAATTGGTCAATACAACAACAACAACAATGGCTAAGGTTTAGTGCGTTTTATGCTGACGCTGACCTCAATGCGGCCGCTGCACGTGTCGAGAATAAGCCACAGTGGAAAATGGCCACAAATCATAGAAAATTCAACTGGCCAGTTAAGCGGAAGTTAAACTCTTGAGCTGTCAGTTGTTCAGATCGTGGTCGTGCCATGGCCTTCATTTGTTGTTGTTCAACTGTTTTATTATTCGGTAGCTTCTATTTCTAACTAACTAATTGTATGTTGACACACACACACACACATTTACGGTATCATCAGCTTATTAAATCTTTGATGATTAGCATCTTACCTTGTAGAGTTTGTCTTTCTGATACCAAACATCTTCCTCCTCTTCCTGTTGGGTGAATGTCTGATCCAGGTTTAGATCATCGCGTGAACGTGATAATATTTTTCTTCGCGATACCATTTTGTTTGAGTCGCCAGTCCAAGCACTTAAGGGAGAGTCTGCAAAGAACGAAACGAGTAAGTCATAAAAATACAGGCTGTGAATATTATGTATTTAGCTTTCATGTGTGCCGAACTTATTTAACCATCTAACTGTACATTGAACGTCAAAAATGCTGTGGGTAAAGATCTTTTGGTGCTGACAGGCCCCAAACTGTGCAGCGTCAAATTGCAAACCAAACAGCCAAAAAACAAAAAAAAAAAAACCACAGCAACAAACGGCAAGGTTCAACGCACTCAAGCACAATAATAACAGATATTGTTTATGACCCGACTTCCTTTTTACAAGTCATCCCAAAGCGGCCTCAGCTGTGTAAACTTTGTTACCCAATAAAGTGCTGAACTTCAGGCAAAGACGCTTCTACCTGCAGTCTGCTATTTGCACTTTATCCAACTGTTCTGCTGCATTTTAAAAAAGTATTTTTCGGCAGTGTCTTCAAATATATTGAAAGAAACAGTGGTGGAACAGTGGAACTGGAACAAAGCGAAAACGAAACGATAACAGAAACGGATCAATTGAACTTTGACTTTTAAATTAAATACAAAATCATTATGATATTTCCTTTTTCATATGATCTTGAATCAGTGTAAGACTTTGGCATTTTTATGACCTGGCAACAGAATTTATGTAAAACATGCAATTTTTATTGAATTACTTGTCGTTTTGGCCGGCTCTCAGAGTACGCACTGTAGATACAGATACCGATATCGAAACCGAAACGCCAGACAAATGAAAATCACCTGCAGGGCTTTAGCAAGCAGACAAAGAGAAAATAATAAAGCACAATGGTAAAACAAAGCAAACGCCAGGTCGTTTGTTTTTTCACGGCTCAGTTTGTCAAGTTGATGAAAAAACGCTCATTGCATAATAAACACCTCTCTGGGTCTTGGGGCTGTGGAATCTGGCCGAACGACGCGTGTAGCGGCAATCTTTTTAGCCTTTATTCCCTCGCACTCTCGATCTCTCTCTCCCTTTCTTTCTCTACGTGTTCCTATGCCTATTGGGCGTCTGCCTCTCTCACTCTCTCTCAACATCTGTTTGTATGCAAATGTGCGAGGTTCGCTAACCTGTTGTCATATTTATACGCTTTGTTTGTTGCCTGCTGATGTTGTTGTTGTCGTTGTTATTATCATTATTATTAGTGTCTATAATTGTCTGTCAGCTTTCTTTTGCCGAAATGGCTGAGTGCCTCTGATTGACTGATTGACAGCCCCGACTTTTGGGGGATGCTGAATACGCCGTTGCTACCCATAAATTTTCAACGCCTTTTGCGCAATTGCAGCCGATGCCGATGCCGATGCCATTTGGAATAGTACTCGTACTCATACTCATACTCGTACTCGATTCGTATTGTCAACAATCGGCGCCATTTTTTGCGATAGATTGTAATCGCATAACAAATGTTGCCTGCTGGATTTATGCAACAAAAGCCGTTAAATTGTACGACTGTCTGACAATTTTTTACACCGTTTCGTTTGTCCCCATCTCTGCATCTGCATCTGTATCTGCGTCTGTTCGCGTATCAGCGTCTCTTGTCGCCCGTTTTCTGCTAGTTTATTGAGCTGCATTTTTTTGCACCTTTCAATTTTTGGGCTGCATTGCTATTGTTGTTGTATTTGTATTTGTATATATAGTTGGTTGTGGCCTGCCCCGACTATTGTTATTTATACATCCGACACATGAGCTACCTATTTACTACTACTACAATATATAGAACATATTGTCTACTCCCGTTCAGTTGTTCTGACACGGCACGTACGCGTTCTACAAGCTCTCCAGGCCGACGTGTTCTAGTTTGTGCCCGACGAGCAATTACGTGTACTGCTTACCAATGGTACGGGCAATTGTCTATAGCATAGTTGCATATATTACGCTATACCCTAAAAGCGAGATAGCCTCCTTTATTATGAAGCTTGAAACAGTAATTTTTATATGTTCATAAATTTGCGAAGTGCTGTGCAAAAGTTGGGTAGCAGTGTTGAGCAACTCCTAAAGTATCGATTAATTGCAACTATCGAAAAAATGTAATCTCGTTGGATTTCAAATTTTTTTACATTCGGCCTAGCAGAGTATTACAGATACATCTTGCCAAAAAAGCCTTAGTTTCATGTGATTTGGCCAGGACTGAGCAAGTGGCAACATTTGATTAACACGGCTCGCAGGCTGCCAATTAAGTTACTTGGTAATTTCGGTGCATTTTTATACTCATTTTTTATGGGACATGCCAAATTAAAATGCAGCTTGTTCCTGGAATATGTACAAGAATGCTGACATTTCAAAAATTTTATATGGCACACTGAATTGGGACGAGCTCAGGTGTCGGTCGATGCGAAATTCTGATAACTGCGCTGTAGCTGTTGCTGTTGTTGGGCTGCTGAAGTGGTGCTGAAATATCCTGCATACTCATAGCGGATGGAGGTCTGGCATGATGGCATATTTCTGTCAAAAGAACAGCTAAAGCGAAAATGCAACTAGTGTTTTTGCTTATGAGGTTCTGTATCTGTTCTTTATCGTTGTTGTTGTTGGCTTCTATAAACAAAAAAACAGAAAAACAGCCGTTGGGGTCGAGTGCTGATGGCCACCTGATGGCAATGTGAGATGAAGTCTTCATCAGTTGCTTTTGTGTGTTGTGTTTGCTGATTTTTCTGCATAATTTCAAGCACTTTTACTGTTATATTTCACTGTTGACTGCAGAAATGAAGCCTTGCATTTTTTACTGTCATCGCATTCACTTTCAAATTTGCGGATTTTTTTAAAATGTTTATTTGGTTTTTTGCGCACACGCATAAAATTCAACGACTTTCAAAAAAAAAAAAACCTTTGTCTTTGATGGCTGCCAGCCAAATTGGCGCTATTTAAATAATACCAATTAATCTGTGTTTGATATAACACTTACTTATAACTACCAGACATTAGCCTTATAGCCAAACATTTCCGCTAGACCACACTCAAACAGCCCAATTTGAATGTAAATCGCCGAACGCTGAACTTTCACAATTAGCAGCGCGTTTCGAAGTTGTTAATAAACGCAATGATTGCACATGCTACTTTACTTTAATCAAAACATCAGCAAAACTTTAATTCAACTATAAGTTATATATATGGTTGTTTTTTTTTCCTCAGCATACGTGGAGTTCATTAACATCGGTCGCGGCATCTGCTGACATTTTGTCGCGCTGCAAGCCATAAAAAAAATGCTTTCGCTGTTGAAATTTTTCATTTGGCCACATGAAATTGATGATCATCGAAATAGAAAGTAAACTATTTCGCAATTCGATGCTGGGCAACTGTGAAAAATCTTCAAAAGTCAGCGTAACAAATTTAAAAATTTTCAAATTTCAAATTGATGCGATGTGCAAGCGCAGCAAGTTTGCTGCTTGAGTCTTTCGTTGCGGCCTGACTTTCGAAAAGAACTTTCTATGCCTGTAGGCCCGTTTACAACTATGCATTATTAATAAATCAGCTACAGTAGCTGCATATTAAGTGCTCAGTGTTTTATGAATGAAAGTCTAGCATTTTACGAGAATCAATAAAGAATTTTTTCATATTGTCGATGACGAACAGTCAGGCAGCAGTTAGCATTGTAGTCAATTGCCAGACAGCGCTTGCATATTAATCATTAGACATGTAAATTTACTTTAAATGGGTGTGAAGTGGGCTGGCTGTTTGGAAATTCTAATGCGCTGCAGCAGACGCTGCCGTTGCAGTTGTCATTGCCGTTGTCGACGGGCTGCAACAGGCCGGTCATTGGCTGCTGTCGTCGCTAACATTATGATGGCCACAATTTTTTTTATTTTTTTCACTTAATATTTGCCGGCTGCCGACTGCAAATAGTTTTCAGTTCGTTTACCTAACGTAGTCATTGTTTGAGCAGCGAGTTCAAATGCAATGCGAATGCGTCACGAGATTTGCTGAGATCTGTTGTCGCTGTAAACAGCACACAAAAGCACAGCACGTGTGTTTGTGCTTTTGGCTAGTTTGAAAGCGTCAGCAGCTGTTGAGCTACACTTGAGCACACTATTTTGTGTAGCTGATTTGTTTACACACGACAGATGTGGGCAGCTCCACAAAGTGACTGCTAAAATGTATGTGTGTGTGTGTGTGGGCGTGTATGTGTGCTGCATCACATTTGGCAAATGACAACCACGCATTAATAAATTTAGCTAGTTGCAACAGGTTTTTACCCTATGAACAAAGCACAGAAATATGCCAAATCATTTGCCAACCCAGAAACTGTTAAGGTCACTCAAATGTTTAAAGCTAGAAAGTATTTTATATTTTATTTTTATTTATATTTAGATATTTCATTAGCGCTGCGGTTCATTATGTAACCAGAACCGACATGAAAGTCACGCTAATGAAGCGCGCTTTTTTTTGAGCTGGGAAACAATCATTTGATACTTTCGTCTAATGCGCGCTCTTCTTTTTCGGTTTTCTTTGCTCTTGGGCTAGTGACAAGCCTCAAGAATTTTGTTGCTGGCATGCTCTGGCAGCAATTTGATTGATTGGCCACGGCCAGAAATAAACAAACCCTTTTGCTTTGTCTTTTTTTTTATGTTTTGAGTGGAGAAAGAAAATAACCTAAACGAAATTGTTTTCACAGTGTGCTCGAAATTCCCGCTGGGGTCAAGCGGAGAAGTTCACGATTCACCCAAAAGGAAGACGTGCGGCCATTGATTTCTAGCCAAATTAAATTAAGCAGTCATTGACTTTAAAGCCAAATGGTAAGTGTTGTCTCAAATATAATGAAAAATTATACGTAATATTTAGCGCCATAATGCGTATTGTTCGAGTACTCGAGACCTGACTGTTGGATATGGCTAATCAAATGCTTTAATTTGCATAACAACACCGTGAAAGTGCTCGGCAACGGGGCACGGTTCAGTTAATCGCATGTCTTTTGTCTGTGGTGTTTGGGGTTAAGGTTTTCATTATGCAAATTATATATGTATATGGTACATATATATTTTTTTTCTGTTGTATATCGCGTGTGCAAATAGGAAGCTAATAGTGCAAATATCCAAAATAGCAGCCGAAAAAATAAAAACAATACAATGTCTTGCGGAACTTGATACCTGCTGCTGTTATGTTGCCGCTATTTAACACCTGAGCGCGTCAAGCATAGAAAGCACGATTATCACCAGCAGCAGCAGCAGCTGCTGCTAGCAAATCTCACATATATTATTTTAAATACATGCATATTTCATTTCGCAACCCTATTTCCCCTCAGCGCCACGCACATCTCTGCCAGCGCTCATCATTCACGCAATTATTGAATGAATTTATGTTAAATCATAAGGTTTTACAATATTTTGTTTTTGTTTTTTTTTTTTCGGCGTCATGTAAGTGTCAGTGTGTTGTGTGTGTTTGGATTTGCGCAATCGGCGACAGAAACGGGGAAAAATACAAACAAACTAAACGAAAAATCCGAGAGTTAACATTTCAATTTATGAAGATTTTTGTTGCCGTTGTTTTGAGACTGTTGTAACTAGATTTGATTGATTTTTGTGTTGTTTTTGTTGCAGTTGGTGTCGTGCCTCTTCATTAAGCAGACTCTCGAAATGTAAATTTACAAATTACTTGACACGTTTAAAAATCGGCTCAAGTCGAATGACTTAAGGCACAAACTTGTCTGAGCTGAGGTTGTCTGGCTTTAATAGTCTGATAAGGCTAAAATTAAACAAAAATTGCTTCAAAAAACTAAAATAGACCGAAAATTGACTTAAAACGTATGACTTAGGCAACGAACTTGCGTGGCTGAGACAAACGACCGTTGGAGCTATATTTATTACTGTTGTTGTCCTGCTTAACTGCTAAATGATTGCAGGAAAATAGCTGAAAAATATTTTTCGGTGCATTTAAAAACGTAATTGGACCGAAAACTGGCTGAAAAACGAATGACTTAAGTCACAAACTTGTATGGAAAAATAAAACAGCGAGGAATTTTTTATTTTAATTTTTTCTCTACGAGTAACATTGTTGCCAGAGTATTTCGAAATTGTTATTTGACAATTAAAGCAGTATCTGTTGATTCATTAAGATATCAAAATTGCAACACAAATACTTTTTGGGCTGCCTAATGAACTCTACTCACACTATTAATCAATCTGATAGATGAAAAGCTGCTGCATTTTGCAACAGCATACTTGCGGCTGGCAGGTGTTATCAAAACTGGTTCAGAGGGCTGTCTGTAAGCGACGTTTCCTTTAGCCAACAAGTTGACACTTTCATTATGCGCTGCAGTGCGAAATAAGCAAAAAGTTTTCCGCATTTTTTGGCGCGTATTTTCGATTCGTAACGTGAAACTTGAGCTGGCCAAAAGAGACGAGTGCAGCTAGTTGACTGGCCAAAAAACAACTCACACACACACACTCTACGCTTGTGTGTATGTGTGTGAAGTGAAAAGCAAAGCAAAGCAAATCACAATAAAAACACACAGAAATTACTTGCAAAAAGAGTATCAACAACAACAACAACTATAACAACTACAAAAACAACAACAGCTACAACAGTTTGGCGGCTGCTTTCGTTTTCAGTTTTCAGTTTTCATTTGGCTTGCACGCTTCAACTGGCTGGAGCCTGTCTGGCAGAGCGCTTTGTGGCGTGCAGCCAATGTAAACGTAGCAATTTGAGTGTACCTACAACAACAACAACAACAACAACAGCAGCAGCAGCAACAACAAAGTTGAGCACTAAATTTTCCACGAGCGAGTGAGTTTGAAAACGAAACTGAATTTCTTTCTTTCAACATTTTAAGAAAGAAGGTAAGAAAAAAATAAGAGATGCAATGATAGTTGCCAACTGCGAGTTACGTTGACCATCATTAGTTGGCTTAATAAATGTAGCCACAGTCTGAATGAAAGCAGTGGCTATTTAAGTTTTTTTGTCCGTTTATTTATTTATTTTGTTTTTTGTTTTTTTGGCGATTTGTGCTTATCACACGCCTGCAATCAACAATCAACAAGCAGCAGCAAATCTGGTATTTTTGTTGCTTGCCTTTTCACTTTTCAAATGCCCTACGAAAGCCACGAAAGTTTGGCTTTTACATTGATGATGCTGATGCTTCCACTGAGCGGAAATATGAAGTAATATTAATTTGTGTGTATGTGTGTGTGTGCGTGTTTGTTTAACAAGCGTTTTGTTTGCCTGATTGCGTCTGGCAACAAAGCCAAACAATCAACAACAAACACCTTTTGTGGCCTACGCGTGCACTTAAAATGCAATTTATATTCCCCGAAACAATGCCAAATGATATAATGTTTTAATAAACATACCCCAGGCATGGGCTAGGCCTGAGCCTGATGCTGATGCTGCTGATGTTGCTGCTGTGCGATAAGCAATTAAAGGCCATCAGCTAAGACCGACACTATCTGTCTAACTGGCTATCGTTAACAGCAACAATAATGGTGGAAAAACACGTGCCGCGGCACTATCTAAGTAATGCCACAATAACAATTTAATTAGCTCTTGATTGTTATAGTGCGGGCGTTGAGGTTTTCAACACGCAGCAAATTTAATGTTTAGTACACCAATAAAATTTGTTCACACATTCAAACAGCTGGCAGATGTTACTTTATCTAGCATTTAAAAAAAAAGAACTCTCAGTCACCTCGAGAAATCTCAATCAGTTTTTGTATTTGGTTTTATCAAAGAATATTCTAGTAAACATTCCAAAAAATTTGCATGTTCCCGGTATCTGATTAACCCATTTTCCGCTAATGAACAAAAGCCAATAAATTGTACTTTGGCAACACACACACACACACGCAACCACCTAAATCTAAGCCAAAGTCAACGGAATTGAAAGCTCATAAAAATGCGCAGCACATTTGTAAACAAAATCTAAAGAAATGCCAGCTGAAGAATGAAATGTGGCTAGACAAAAGTGTGACACCGTTTGGTTTCTCTATTATTATTATTTTTTATCGAACAAACTCTATCTAAGTGACTGACAATAATATATTGGCAACTTTGCGATCTTAACTGTGAGTGAAGGGACTTTTGCAGTCATGCACTTTGACACGCTACAAGTGGGGCTTAACGGAAAAAAAAAAATAGAAAAAAATGGATATGTAAATATATAGAGGTGTATATTTGTATGTCGATTGTTTTGTGCATTGCGCATGCGCCCCGTTGGTTTTTTTGTGTCATTGTTGTTGCTGTTTTTTGGTTGCTGTCATTGCGTTTGTAAGTTTGCCACGACCTTTTTTATGTCTGCGCGCACGAAAACTCATTTGTTCATGCATACTGTTGTTGTTGTTGTTATTATTGTTGTTGTTGCTGTTTTTCTTTTGTTGCTTCTGAGAAAATGAAGTCAACTGTTGTTGTACGCCTGTGACTGACATTTCCCATTAAATTGCCACGTTATTGTCTAAAGCTTTAGTTGAATTTTTTTTTTTTTTTTGGTTCTTGCTGGTAAGCCCAAGAGGGGTGGGAGCGTTGGTAGACCAACTAAACTTTGCATATTTTTGGTTACTGCATTTTCGACACGTCTCTTGGCTGCCTGTCTGCAGCTTCTTCTTCTACTTAAGGTCTTTTATGCGATTGTTTACATTTATGGCTGAATAATTGGGCGCCTCTCGCTGCAACTGTTGCCAGCTGTTGTTGCTGTTGTTGCTGTTGTTGCCGTTGATGTTGCTGTTGCATTTACATTTTTTTGTTTGTTTCTTGCACACTAATTGACTCCCACAGAGAGCCAAGCCAAACTTCCTTCCTCGACAATTGTCGCAACACCTACTGCAATTCTTTCTGTATTTGTCTTATTTCAGTTTTTATTGTTTAGGCACGTCGTTGCTTTATTAACTGCATTTGCTTTCTGAGGCGTGCTGACGACTCATCCGTCAGTGTGGCTTGATCTGTGCTCAGGGCCAACCGGCCTGCGCCTAGGCAAAGCCAACCAGCTAACTAGACTGCGGCCCAAGTCTCAACTTGACATTGTATTGTTAATTCTGCACTAATAGTTTTAATTAATCCCCAAAAAAACATATCCAGTTTGGCTGTGGTAACTCATAAATATACATATACTTAAGATATAGACAAGTTTTGAACTAAAAAAACAACAAAAACGTTGTCAGCCTTGAGCTGCGAACGCACAACATAATATTTTATATTTAAAACCAACTGAATACGAAAACGAAACCAAAACGTTAAATAAAACGTAATAATGAAAGAAAAAAAATAAAGCGTAGCAGGAAGTGCACAACAATACACACACACACACAGGCAGGGCATGGCTGTGGGGCGTGTGAATATATATGAATGCATTTGCTTTGGGCTAAATGTTACGCATACGCCATGTTGCACGAGGGCGAATGCGAATGTGCGAGGGCCATGTTGCATGCAGCACTATACGTTTGTTGCATGCGTGTCTGACATGCTACTCACCTTTTGCTCAATTACTTTTGTTGCAGCTGCTGCAGTTTTTATTGTTGTTGCAATGTCGAAATTGTTGCAAAATTTGCTGATATTTTCCCAATGATTACGTTGGCAGACGCCTGGCACCAGCTCTTGTTGCACTTTCAATGCTGTAACAATGATATTTTTCTATTATTATTTATATTGATTTTGATAATTCAGTTAGCAGGTGGCTTTGTACAATTTCTTAGCGCTTTTCACTTGGCCACTTTGTTGCCACTTGACAATTTTATTGTTGCCTTAGTTTCACTTGTTTGTTGTTGGCTTTATTTTTCTTTTCGGTCGAAACTGGTTTGGTTGAAATTTCATAAAATTTAATTTCGCATTTTTTGAAAACAAATTTAAAAAGTTTATTGAAATTTTTGGGTTTTGTATTGGTTTTTTTTCGTTTTTAGCTTTTACCGTACTTTTTGTGTGTCTGCTTGCACGAAAATTTCTAATGACATTTAATTTTGTGTTTCTTTAAAATTTCGTTTTATTTATTTTAATTTTTGAACGCACTTCAATTGCATAACGACTGCGCGACTGATGATGAGCTTGTGTTTTTCTTCTTTTTTTTATAAATTTTTTGTTGTTGAATTTTGTTTTTGTTTTTGCTCTTGAGCCACTGTAACACGGCACCAGCTTACTCGACGTGTGTGTGTGTATATGTGTGTGTGTGAGTGTGGTTAACAGTGTGCCGCACCGACAGCAACAAAGGCAACTGGCAAACGCACTCGACGACTTTCGCGACACGACTGACGACGGCCGATGACGGCCAAGACGGTCTTGGCTACAAGCTGGGCCTGGCTGGCTGGCTGGCTGGTTGGCTGGCCTTACCGTAAGTTCGGTTACGTTGCCCGTTTGTCGGTCGGGCTTCGGCTGTATGTTGTTTGTTGTTGTTGCTGCTGTTGTTGTTCGTTTGAAACTTTTGCTTCATGGCTTCAGTTGGCTTAATAGCATTTAGCGTATCGAAGCTTGCAGAGCGCCAAAAACTGAAGCTTTTTTTCTGAGCCAAGCTTAAGAGTTGTAACTGCTGTTGCTCTCTGCGGCGCACGCTCTTAACTCTGTTATGGCAATAGCATAGAAATTGACGACATTCTTTTGCACAGGTCAAAAGGCTGTTAGCCAAAAGACATTAGTCTCAACAAACATAGCGCTAATTTGCATATTTTATGCATAAATCACGAGAGAACAGATAGAAACATCGCTCATGTCACAGCTTTCTACGTGATAATTACATCATCTGCGTTGTGACGATCTTTGCCATTTCTTTTTATTTGATTTCCTACAAATTAAGTTGGTTTTTTCGGGCCGTGTACGCGTATTTATCACTTTGTTGCTTGAAAGCTTTTGCCGACAGCGCGCCCAGCTAACGAATTAGCCAATAACCAGACGCAAGATGATGTATAGTATATGGGTATTGTATATGCATAACGGTAATTTTATTATCTCGATGCGCTGTTTTGTTCTAATGGCATTTCGAAGGTCAGACATTTGTTAAAAATCGTAAAATGTCAAAATGCTTTTAATTAAATGGTTCTTACAAGACGCCCACAACATGGCTAAAATCAAAAGACTTAGGCGACAAACGCGACACTAGGCAAAGTCGTAAATCAGAGCAATCAATGTGCTGCCTCAAAGATTTATGTGACAGCAATTAAACGAGCTGAGCAATTGCGCTATTGTTGTAATAAATAAAATTTATAAATAATAATTATATGTATACGGTGCAACAAGTGCAGCGAATTAACATAAAAATTCAAAGAACTGCTGCACAGTTTGGCTTTATCTCATGAACCTGTTCAACTGCACAGTAAAATAATTACAAAATCAAAGTAAATATATGCTGGCAGCGCGTCAATTAAAAATTGCCAGTCCAAAGAACCAGCCACTAACTAGTTGCCTTAGTTGATCATAGTTGCTGCTGCTGCTGCTGCAGTAGTGCACCATTTCATGAGATTAATGAAGTTTGTGTTTATTGTTGCTTGTTATGAAGGGGAGATATATGTATATTTAGAGCTGGCTAACTTTCATCTTAACTGTCAGATGTAAATTAAATTTAAGGATTTTTATATTTTTCTTTTTAAAAAGTTTCCAGGGTGTCTTGGAGTCCCACCCAACCCGTTCTGCATTCTAACTGGTTAACATTTAACCGCCGCCTGTAGCTAATTTTGCTGTCCAATGCTGCACCCACCGTCGCGACGCGTCGCCACATGGGGCAAGCAAAGATATCAAATTGAAACTGCAAATCAAATGAAGTTCTAGCCAGGCATGATTGACGCAGCAGCTACAGCTACAGGTCGAGCAGCAGCAGCAACAACAACAGCAACAATGCTGGGAATGTCTTGAAATCGCAGCTAGTTAAATTATAATACATATATTCATGTGTCTGACGCTGGCTGTGAGCTAAGCCAAGTTCGTTGCCTAAGTCTTTTGTTTGCTATGGCTACCCATTGTTGTGTCGTATCAATAATAAAACGTGTGCACACACAACATTTCTCACACACATTTAATTTGTTTAAATAAATATCAAAACACACAAACTAAATGACTTCATTTTCTGGGATACATTATTACCTAATAACCGACCCCAGACAGAGCATCATTCTCCCAGCTAATGACACTGTTTGTACAAATCTCTACCGAGTATATTTTGACACCACAAACAACAACAACAAGCCACTTTATAAACATTTAGTTGGGTGCTAATTATGACAACAACAACAACAACAACAGTAACTAGCAGCTGCTGTCCAAGTTTTTATGCACACTTTTCTTTCGTTTAATGGACTCTATTGTCAAATTATGAGCAACGCACTCATGATGGCATCATAAACGCTGCCCGCTTGCTCTGAGTGGGCGTAGCATGTCCAGCATACAAATGCTGGCCGCCTGCATTTAACTGGAAATATTACTAACAAATTTAACATGCAACGCATAACCAAAAAAAGCTTTTACGCATCAGCTCGCTGTTGCCACATTTTGCACTTGTTATAGTTTAGCGGTATAAGCTTTAACTGGGCGTTAACTGTGAAATCCAATGTTTGGCATTCACAATAAGTACATTTAATAACATTGTGTGGTATGTGGCATTACATAATCCCCATAATCGATTGGACGCGTTCATGAAACGAAAAGTGAAAGATTTTTGTGCGGCTATGTCAAGTGAAAGACAAAATAGCCTTTGGGCCAAGCCACAGTCTAATTAAATATAAAACGCTATAGAGAAATACATAATTGTTTTATTGAAAGCCAATTAAAGTCAAGTTCAAACGGCGCACCTCGTGCCGTGCCACAACAAAAGTCCAAAACAGCCTCGTGTATTTGTAATTAAAATTGGGCGAACGTTGAAAATTTGCGAAGAAAAACAAAAAAAATTGGTTAGAGGTAAGCAATCTGTGCCTGCGGTAAAACCTGCTAAAAGCTAAGACAAGGCAACATTTAAAGCATTTTAAAAATATTTATAGTTATCGCGCTGCATTTGTGAATTAACTTTGTAAACAAAACTGGGTATATATTAAGAGTTAATTCGTTTTGGTTCGATTTAAGATGGATATGGGTAGCTTTAAAGCTGTTTAAGAAATATATATATATTAATATATTATATATATTTGAGGCATATAAGAACACAAAATATGCTAGTTTTATTAAAAGAAGGCTAAGAATATATATATATATAGGTCTGCTCAAGGTTACATCTCCTTTTATTTAACCCTTTTTTTTATTTATTTTATATGGCTTAAAGTGCATAAAAAGTAAAATACAAAATACACTCGAATTACATTTTTAGGGTTGTAATTTTTCTATTTTGTAAGCTGTCAGCGGCTGTCATTAATGTTAACGCGAGCCTTGGCTTTAGCCATCTTAACATTATGTTTGCACTTAGTAAAAACAAATGAAAGAAAAACAGAAGACAACAAACCAAAAATAATCATAAAACAAGCATAAAAACAAGATACAAAGTTCAAGTCCACTGAAGATGTGGGTAACATTGACCCGACACGCTTATCGTCTAACCAAGCGTCAAGCCGCAGACGCTGCAACTCATTCATAAACCCAACGCAGAAAATGTTTACTATATGTATGTGGCCAAATCAATGCCAAGCGGCACTCATAAATACTTGTTTAAATATATATTGTTGTTATTAATTTTTTGCTTTTTGGCAAATTATTCTTTGGCCCAGGCAAACAAAAGACTTGAGACACAAACGCGCACTTCCCTTAAGCAATCAGCTTTTTGGCAAATACACAACTACAAAACGGAAACATTTCACACACACGTGTGTGTGTGTCTTTATTTTGATTCTGCGAAAAGTTCGACAATGAAATTATATGTGTTTGATGTATGACTTGGCCATATAATACGCATATTCATAGCTTTATAAGCCGCTAATAACTCAAGTGAATCAAGTTCTTGTGGGCCATAAGCCAGCGCCAGGTAATCAATGTCGCTCGATCAGCGCCACTTGGTCGCCTTTGTCTACGTTTGTTCAGGGCAGGCTGTGAACTTGATGCCAATATGTCACACACTCGAAAAGCACTCGAACCGATTGGCGTTAATGGTAACACACACGCACACACGCACACACATTAGGGCACACAAATCGTTGACTGTTTAGCTTAATTAAATCATTTAATGAAATGATTGTGCGCTATTTTGGCATTTGGTCATTGGCTCAGTGCGAAGGCTAAAACCAAATAGACCAAACTACCAACTGAGCTTATGGACACCGCCAGAGCAGCCGCTAAGCGCAGCCCGATTGCGCAATGGGCCATAAAAAAGACCCTTTGGCTTATGCGCGGATGTGGGTCAGTTCGGTTCGATGCGGCTAAGCGCGGTGCACGCCTCAAGCAGCTGATTTATGCATGTTTTTTGTGGCATGCCACAACAGGAAACCCAGCGAAACGGGTTTCGGCCAGCTGCAGCCAAGACACATAAAAGAAAAAGAGGGCGAGGCAACAGCAGCAGCCGCATTGGACGCACTTTCGCTGCCCAAAGACACGACCTTTGACAAGCCCCGAACAGCTTGTGGCCAAAATAGCGACGCATCTTGGCGGCATTTTGGCAAGTGGCTGTTAGCTGTTGGCTTAATGATTCGTTAGACTGCCTAAGTAGCATTCCATGTAACTGCGCCAGCCACAAATTCTTGTCATGACGACGCCAAAACATTTGACCAAGTTTGTCGCCTCAGTCTTTCGTTTGCACAGTTCCTGTCTAACTGCCCGCCGGCAGCTACTGTTTTGCCTGCTTGTTATACTTGTTCAATAAGTGAATAGAGTATATTTAGCTTTAGCTATGTGAATATTGAAACACTTTAGGTTTGATATTTTTTCATAATAAAAATTGGATTTTGGACAGTTTTCGATTGTTTAAGATTTTGTGCCAGCATTGCGCAGTCGGTTACACCCGTCTGCCACATTCTTACTTGTTTTGTTTTTTTGCTTCCAAAAATGTAGCTCCAAAATTTGCTATCTGATCTACGCTTTGTCGCGTGCATGTTATTTTTATGTGTTGCTGTTGCTGCAGTTGTTCCTGCTGTCTGCTGCTGCTGCTGTTGTTGCTGCGGCTTTTTGGGCAATGCGTCTCGAAATGATATCATGTAATTTGAAACAATGTGCTCAAACAATTCATTATAAGCCGCCAACTGGTTGCTGACAGCTGCGCTTGTTAAGTGATATTCAATAGTTATATCTAGATACATACTCCTTATATTATAGATGTATATATAAATATATATGTTGTGTATTTAAAGCGGATTTTGTGGTAAGCGCGTGCGCTATGTTTTTTTTTGGTTTCTTGGCCTGTTTTTTATTGTGCTGTGTCCGTTCATTGTTTTGTGGATTTTTGGCTGGACAGGATTTGTCGGCTTATGGAATTTGGTTTAAATTTGCTTTTGTTGAGCGCCGCTGCCTTTCACCTGTGCCGCACATTTGCTGCACAGTGTTGCATACTGCTGCACTAATTGCACAATTTTTTATTGTTGTTGATGTTGTTGTTGTTGTTGGGGCCAGTTGTTGTCAAGTGCCGTACAATTTTGGAGTGGGCGTTTCTTTTTCTGAACTCATTTCAACGTGGCGCACACAAATAAAATAATAGCCAAAAATGAGTTGGCCTTTTTTGTTTGTTGCAAGTGAAAGGCCTGCGGTCATTACACAATCAACAAATGGGCAAAAAAAAAAATAATAATAAACAAAAATAGAGTAAAAAGTCGAGCAGCAGCCCAGTGCTGACCCATGTGCCCAGAGTGCAATTAAAAACAAACGACGGCGCCTGCTACAACAAATTGCTATAGAAAATGATCGTTGAAAAATGTGCGGCCGCCCGCGCCACAAATAGGCAATAACAACAACAATAAAAAAAACAAAAAAACTCGAGCAGCTGCGAATTGTATAGGCAGCTCCAGTTGCCAGTTGCAACCATATGGCAGCAGCTCCTGGGCCCATAACCATTGACTCTGCACCTCGTTTGCTCAATCAGCGCCAGCCGCAAAATGTAAGCCAATTAATTGGCATTTTTCGTATTTTTTGTTTTGCTTTGTATTGCCAATTTAGCTGGCCATAATTGACCAAAATATGGGCTTTTAATTACATATTGTGCAGCAATTGAAACTCAATAGTTTGCCGCTCTAAATACATTAGAAGACTGGCTCAACAACTCAACGGCTCGGCAGGTGGGCCCTTCGGAATCTAATTACACCTCGCTGAGATACTGACAGCAATTACATAGATGTGTTTATTTTGGTGTGCGTTTGTGTGTGTGTGTGTGTGTAACTGTGGCTGCATTTCTAATGCGCCATTCAAGCAACGAAAAATTCAAATCAAAAGTCGAGCAATCACTGTGAAATTCACTTTGCTCAAGGTTAACTCGTGGAAAATGATAGGCGTCTTTTTGTTATATACCCTATATGCCATAGAAATGGTTAAGAAGGGGGGTATATAATTGGGATTCCGTATGTAAATTTGTCTTTTTACACGATGAAAGAGTTCGTACCAAAATGCATGTAATAAAAAAAATTGCTTTAATGGTACAAAAGTTCAAGACCTAAAAAAGCAGTTAAAAAAATTAAAATTAATAATATAATATATTAATAAATTATAGTAAATAAATTACTATTTGGAAGGATAGAAATCATATCACGAATTGAAAAATATACAAAACAACAAAAAATTAAATAAATAAATAAAAATGCTATAAACATAAACATTTAAACATAACACAGTTTTATTCAATGTAATTTTCTGACATGCATCACAAGAACAATTTTATTTATTTTTAAAAATTATTTCTTCAGTTGTATAATTTGTGGAAATAAAAAAGTAATTCATAAAAAATAAAAAATAAATTCATTTAAATAATTTGTGCACACAAATAAATAAATCAAAAAAATAAACAAACCTGCTATAAAGTATAACAGTTTTGTATACTTTTATTAATCCAGGGCATTTGGCAGTCGATTATTTTTGGTGCGCGCATTCTTATTTATTTGCGGCTGTCTAAGCAGAATATGGGTTGGGCTGAGCTGGCAGATACCCATAGATGTGGCTGTGCATAGTTAACGCCAAGCAGACAGACAGACAGAGCGACAGTTGAAGTTAGCGACTGGTGTGTTGGATGCGGGGTGCTGATTGTCCAGGTCCAAAGCTGGTAGTTTGTGGCTATGGTGCAACCTCAAAAGATTTGAGCAGTCGCAGCAGTTGCGGTTAATTTGCTTGTCATTGCCCAGTTGAGTGGCGGCCCAAACCGAACACGGAGGCTGTCCGGGCGCAGTGGTCTACTATTTGAATACAAATTTAATTTGAAATTGAAACGGCTGCCGCTGCTTAGGTTTATTTAATTTTTCTTTTCTCGGTTTTCTGTTACCCTAAGCAGGCATTTTGGGCAGCTGTTTTGCCACTTGAAAGTGCTGTAAATTAGCCGCTGCAGAATGCAGCAGCCCCCAGTTAATTGGAAAGTAAGCGCTTGCTCCACATACCAACAACAACACAACTGGGGGCGACCTTAGGAGTCTTTAAAAGCCCGTATTACTTGAGGCTTTTTGGCCTCATAAGTACCTTAACGGCCACTGCTTTGGCTTTCCGCCAAATGCGCCCCAATCAATTCATATCAAATTTAACCTGCATCGCCTTTGAACCACAGTTCAATAGACAGCCCCCAAAAATGTTAAACAATTTTGTTTAATCAACTTACATTTTTTCCATTGTTTAAGCAGGCGGCACGAATGTTTATGGCTATGGCTGGCCAGTTCCAGTTCCAGTTCCAGTTCCATAAGTGAACGGCAGGAACAAACGGACATTATTGTGCAGTTGACGCTTATCTTGTGAAAACGCTGATAGATTTATAACTACACTGGCTCTGGGTTTGGTCGACTTTAGAGCTGAGAGCGTGCCAGAATATTACATTATGAAATAGCCACAAACACGAACACCCAACAAATACAAGACGACATGCACAACTTTGTGGAATGTAAAAAAAATTTTTTTCAATTTATTCGATTTTAGTATTAGCATTTGGTTTGGCCAGCATAACAATTAATACATGGAATTCGTGCAAGTTAGAGATAATTACTTACAGGTGTATAAAATTTTAAATATTTTAAATTTACTGTTACAATTTTCAAATAATCGATAATTATCAATCAATAAAAATAATTATAAATACTTTTTTGCTGCACTTAGGCGAGACCTATAAGTAATTGCGCATACAGAGTATCTCATAGTCTGGCAATATTGTGACTACACCGCTCTTACTTTTTTTAATTATAACATCATGTTCGTTTTATTATGTTTTGTTATGTTTTTCCTATTAATTGACTGGACACGCACATGTCGTGTTGATCGTGTCACGCCAGAAAACACGACACGCGCTCAGCGCTGGCTACTCTGGACCCGTCTAATATATGTGTTATACTCGCCTTGTTTAGCTATTTTTGCCATTTTTGCGCAATTATCGTGCAAAGAGCAGTTTTTTTCCTAGTGTTGTTTTTTTTTTTAGTTTTTCAGTTAGAGTTTTCAGTTCCAGTTGCTGTCCAGTCTTAAAGTTGGCAACTTTTGCTTTCGCTTCTAGCGCAAATGTTGATTTGCTGTTGATTTGCAGCACTTTTATTTTCAGCTAGTTGTGGTTAGTGTGGTGTTTGGCTGGTGGTTTGGCGGCCTGGCCTGGCTGGCTTGGTGGTTACCAGCGCGCACTTGTGTTTGCTCCAATTTGCCACGCTTGATTTAAGCAGTGATTAGCGGCGGCACCACTGTCCACTGTCCAGCCTCAGTCGCCATCGTCGTCATCTTAACAGACGTCTAATTTATGTGAGATTGCGTAATCTTTGGCGATTTTTTTTTTTTTTTGTTGTCCAGATTTCATGTGAAAATCCCACAAATGCGTTGGCCATCGCATAAAAAAGCATTTGTTTGTTACAATTTTCATTGCGTACCCCGCCCGCCGTTGGCTGCTGCGACTAATTTATGCGCCAAGGTTTAATTTGGGCAGTTTGCGGCATTTCAGATGCCTTAGTTTCAGGCCCAGTTGGCCTGAGTGGGCTTTAAATGGGCATTGATGTGTTCATTCAGTGAGCTTGATGGATGCGTGTGAGCCGCAACTGTCCCTCAACTAAGATTGCTTGTCGAGATTTGGTTGCAAATCGCACAAGTTCGTTGCCTAAGTCTTTTGTTTAATATATGCAGACAATTTGAGACTGTCGCTAAATAAACAAATCAGAGACGATTTGCAGCACGCTTTGGCATTAAATTTTTATGTGCTTCTCTTATTTTGGAATGCATAGCGTAGCCCACCCGCTGCCCACCCCCTATGTGGCACTAATGAAGACGAATCGGACCAACTGCAAAATTTATATTAATTTGATGTTGCTTTAGTTGCTTTTTCGCTTTGGTTTTTATTTGAGTGTTTGGTTTTTATGCATGTTATTTGAAATGAATCAAGTTTATACTTTAATAGATAATTAATGCAGATAAGCGGTTAAAGCGACTTAAACTACGACAACCAGTTGAGCGAAGAACTTGCCGCCGCCAACGCCATCGGCCGTCGGCTGAGCTGCGATCTGAAACTGAAACCAGTTTGTTGGCCAAGTGAATGCGGGTGTCACTTAACTCATAAATCTTAAGCGGCCCCAACCAAATGGCCTTGGATTGGCCGCACATGCTCCAGCCGGTGACTGAGCCTGAGCCTGAGCCTGAACCTGAGCCTGAACCTTTACAGATGCCGCTGTGCGTCCTGACAAAAGCGTTTCTCTGGAATTTCAATGCGCTTCATTTCACATCAACTTGATTAATTACGGGCTAATGTCAAATTTTTGTGTACAGCTACCGCTGCATTCCACCCCATTCTTTGACATGAATAGGGCTAATTCTGTATACGATGTGGGCAGCTACACATATGAATATTTATGTATATTTATATCAAATGGCAGATCGACGCACCGATTTGCCTAACCATTATCAATGTCTGTCAATTAAACTCGTCGGCATGTCGCGCATGTCACAACAGTTGAGCGGCGGCTAACGGTAGTGCACCCATGCTCCGCTGTCAGTCCCATGTCGACGCAACTGTCAGCCAACAACGAACTTACTGTTCATACCGGCCGGATGTAACCGACTGCACAATACCCGTTCACAGCATAAAAATAGCTAAAAGCTGTCGAAAAGGATTTTTATTATTATTGCTGTTTAAAAAAATTATGAATAGCCTCGATATCTAGATGAGATCATCATAAATTATAGCATATATATAAATATAGATTTTTATCGATTTGCCCCGCCTTCAGTGGGCGTAACCAAAGTAATCTTAACACCTTATCTGACTCTGGTATACACGAACATAAGTTTCAAATTTCAAGACTTCAGCTTAAATATAGACAAACGAACAGCAAGACTGATATTGCACAAAGCTAATATACCCTTTTCACTCCGTGAACGAGTGTAATAAAACTGCTCTATTCGCAGCGCGTATTTAAATTATGGCTGCAGCTTGACACGGCGTGTCAGCAGGGCGAGTGCAACAACTGGTTCAAAGCTGGGCTCTTGCAAATGGCCGCTTGGCTAATGGAAGTTCAAGGCGCAGCATATGCACCTAGGTGTATCTGTGTGTGTGTGTGTGTGTAAACATACACGCTTAACTGTATAATTAAGCCACAGGCCACAATTAAACTCTAGTTGTTGTTTTTGTTGTTGGCACATTTAATTAGCATGCGCGTTGCCAAGCAAATTTTAATTCAAATATTTCTAATGAAGCATTGGCCGAGTTTGCAGTGTGGCCAAAAGCACACCTCCAACCCCTCCCCCTCCTTGGCCCCGCTACGCCCTGCGTTGCGAAATTGCGCAAAAATTAATATCAAATCGATAATGTTAAAAGTGTTCAGCAGCTGAAACAGGTAAAACCAGCAACGGATTGCGCTCTCGCTCTTGCTGCAAAAACGGCGTGGCCAACGGGAACTAAAGCTGCAACACAGCAAACAGCAAACACACACACACACAAAAACACACACACATTGCGATCGCAGACTGGCCAAAAAGCTTCAGTCTTCGCTTTCGACTTCGTCTTGCAACTGCAATTTGAAAAGTGAGAGTGCTTCATCCAGCTGGCTGCTCTGCGAGAGCGAGAACGAGAACGAGAGCGCGAGCGAGAGAGCGTCAAGGTAAGAGAGCGGAAGTCGAGCTTAAGCCAAAGCTTTGCGCTCTTTGTTGTGCTCTTTAAATGCGGCGCGTTGCAGCGCATTTTGTCTTCCCTTTTGCTTAATTTTTAATTGTTTGCATGCAAAATTAACAGTTCGCAATATTTGACTGCCCGTTCGCATTGCATAATTTTAGGCTGCGCTTGAATTTTGATTCGTATGGAAAGGCGGATACAGTTTTAAAATAACTGATTTAAATGTAACTTTCACAGTTGTCTTCTGTTAATCAATCTATATAAGCAAATAGTGAATTTATTGTGGTTTGTTTTTATACAATATTGATATTGAAATCTTAAAATTTTCGCCGCCTTAGACTTTACAGTGAATTTGCTAAATATTGCCTTTCTATGCGATTTTCATAGATTCAAATAAGGGTGGCATATTATTATTTTAGCTCAAAAAGGAGGATGCAGAGAGAAATATATAAAATAAAAGTAATAGAGTGTGGGAAAGAGAGAAAGAACGAGAAAATTAAAAATAAGGACAGAGCGAGAATCGAAGATGTTTTTTTTTTATCATACCTCTCGGCCTGCAGCAATTTCAGATTCTTAACATTTCGGCAACCTGTTGTTTCGCTTTCAATGCGGCTGTCGCTTTCTAATAGCCGTTAAGCACTCGAAACGCAATAATCCCTGTAAACAACAAGTGTGTCAGCTTATTTTTAAGAGCTCGACCATTTAGCAAAGATTCAATTAACACATGACCGCCATTTACCATTCGGCCAGAATGCCCAGAATGCTCGCCAAATGTTGCGCTTCGATGGCAGCCAAGTGTAACTGGAACTGGCGGTGGAGACTGCGGCGTGGCGACTGTGTAAACACATGTTCTTGCAACGGATTACAAATTTACGATTATACGATTACTGACTGTCGATTTTTGTTTCAGTTTGCAACCACCCTCAGCCTCGGGGGAGGCTTAATGCGATTTTTATTGCAACATGCTCACCACCAAGTGGAACAAAAGCCCAAAATGAACACAGTTCAGTTAACAAAGTCTCTCTCACTCTCTGAAATCGAAAAGCACAATAAAAAGAATGGCATCTGAAATTGCATTTGGTTAGTCATGCGCAAAATAATAACACACAAAAACATAAAATATAATAATAATAATTGTTAGGTGCAAAAATTGTAGAAAAAAAGAAACAGACAATTGCGTTAGCTGTTTGTTGTTGCTTTTGTAGTTGTTGTGCTTGTTACACTTGCCGTCAACTTGGCAGCAGCAGCAACAACAACAACAACAACAGACGCAACAGTCGCTTTAGTTGCAGTTTTTCTGGTATCTCCTTTGTTATGGCCATTAATAATGATTTAATTTCCATTGTTTTCCCGCCAATTCTGCGCAACTGCGTCAAGGCCGCGTCCATGCGTCAACTACGGCAGCAGCAGCAACAAAAGCAGCAACAGCAACAGCTTCAATGATTTGGCTGATTTGGCAGCTTGTTGTGCCTGTGTTGACTGAATTGACCTTCAGGCTAAAATTCCTATCCAGTGCAATATGTGTCATATTTACCTTACATTTTAAGTACGTTCTCCACATATATATATATTTATATGTAGTTATTTTTAGCAACCTTGTCCCTTCACCTGCTTATCACTTTATAAACTGCAGCGGATATGCCTCATCTTTAGAACTTTCACCATGGGTTAACGTTGAAGGCTTCGTTGATGATTCAGTGGTTCTTCACAAAAACCAAAAATAAACAAAAACCCATCATTAACTTTATGAATGCACCATCAGAATATCAGTGTGCAAATATGCTGAAAAAAGCCCAAAAATCAAGCCAAAATGTTTGCGGTTAGAACAGAGGCCCAATCGGGCATTCCAGCTGAGCAAAAACTGTGCACTGGATGGGCTCTTCGGACTGTTTGTAAAGGCCCCGAAAAGCAGGTCAAGTCAAGCAACAAGCGCCTGCCCAATAATGAAATCATTTACATTACACAAAACATAATTGACAACAGCAACAACAACAAGTAAGAGTGCTGAAGTGAAGGTGGCTCGACGATGAGATACGCTGTAGCCAAAAAAAAATCTTTTAAATTTTTAGATTTCAAAGATGTTTTTTTAATATGTGTATATAACAATTAATAAATTCGCAGCCAATATAAAATTTATTTTTGGTATAATCCAGTGCAATCCAAGAATCTTAAAAGATTTGCTGAAAAAATGTATTAAATTTATGAAAATTAATTTATTTTGATTTAGATAAATATTAACTTGTTATAAAATAAATTGTTTGACATAATTGTAAATATTAATTAATAATAAATATACTTTATAGAATTTCCGATGCCAGTTTCTGTTTGTTACAAACATGAACGCAACTACAATATACCCTATTTCAGCCATTGTTCAATGGGAGGCGATCACAACAATTGGCAACATTTAGAACATGAACAATTTGTTCTAATTTCCTGCTGAGGCATTGGTTCAATGGGTCTAATAAACGGGTCGAACGGTACTTTTGCTGGCACCCCATCGTCTCGCAGAATCAATAAATCGATTTCATAATTGGCGCGCATGATGCAGCGCATTCCAAATAGAAAAGGAGAAGGCAACGGTGTCCAAGTTTGTTTGCTCCTCCTCCTCCTTCCCCATTTTTGGCGTTGGCCGTGTTCCCGTTGACCTTGCAAGAATTTGCATAACGGCAATTGTGACTTAATTGCAGGCGGCCCATGACACAATTGTACGATTTGGGCCTGATTGCTGATTTGGCAATAAAAACATTGGCGGAAACACACAATCCTGTCCACAGTGTGTGTGTGTGCCCGATGCGGGCGCCAGGAGTTCAATGTCAATAATTGAGCATGGCGCACACAGCTCATAAATAACGGTGCAGTGTCATTGTCAGCGAGCTGGCCAAACAACAAGTAGGACGACGACAACGTCGACGACGAATAAAGTTATTAACAATGCGCCAACAAGTACGTGGACTCTCAAAATGGACGAACGTGACAAATACCAACAGGCAGACTCGACCAGATGCCAGCCCTGGTCCATGCGGCAACAACACATTGTCCATCATCTAGGCGGACCGGGCCAAGCCATGCCACGCCATGGCCAAGCCAGACCAGGCCAAAGCCAAAGCCAAAGCCAACATGCAGCTCCACGTTGCAAAAGGGCAAAAGCACGCCGCCAACGTAGCTGCTTTGAGGCCTGGGCTAGCTTCAAAACACCGTTAGCATTTTATTTGACTAAAATTGCCTTTAATTTATTGCTGACGTGGCAGCATTTGCATGTGGCATGTGCAGCAACACAGTAAACAAATTCAGATGTTTGGTAAAAAATAGAAATTTCATTCGAAATTTATTTCATTTTATTTTTTCTAATATTCTGCAAATATTATGCAAGTTATCGGTTATCGATTGATCGAAGCAAATTATCGATTTATCGATCACATAATTTGATTGAAAGCAGCCAATTTTTTTGTTCTAAGAATCTTAATTGAAGTTAAAAAAATATTTGTTTCAAATGAATGATTGAAAGATATTGTGTAGGCACTATATAATTTATAGTTCAATATTCATCAAGATCAATGATCAATAATTCATCACAAATCCTATTTTTTGTCAATACCGTTATTCTTTACAAACAATTTTTTTTTTAAATCAGATTCTTTAAATCAAAAATCAGATAAAAAGTCAGAAAATTCTTAATTTAAGCATGAAATTTTATTATAATAGATCAAGAATATCTTAAAAATTAAAAATCAGATAAAAATGGTGCACATTCTTAATTTAAGTAAGAAAATCATTTGATATCGATACATATAAGTATATTATAAATATGAGTTATATATACATATATATGTTTATAGGTATTTTTTTATTTGTTGAATGTGGACATCGGTTTTGTCAGAATTTAATGATATTGCGCTCGACCTGTTTTCTTACAGTGTAGCTGTGCCGCTAGCCGCCGTTGCGGCTCTGGCTTGCAATGTTTTCATTGTTGATTTTGCTGCGCCGCTCTCAAGTGGCACTTGTTCTAATTTTTCCATTTCAAAACCAATCACCAATCAGCATATAGCTTGCATAGCTGCCCCCACTTTCCCCACACCCACCAGCCCGCTCTTTTAGCGTATTCTTCTTGTTGGGTCAATGGCAGGGCCAGGCGCAGGCAGGTCTCTTGGCCAGGAAATCGATGCCAGGGCCCTGTGTGCCACGTTTCACATCATAAATAATGTTGAGTTTAGCATTTAAATAAATCAATTATTGAGACTCTGTCTAGCATTTGGCTGCTACTCAAGTTGCGGCAACGTTTTCTCGCGGTTCTAAATTTCCCCCCGCTCTGGGGGGAGGCTCTGGGCCAGGAAGTGTGCAGGTACAATCCATGATGCTGACGGCCAGTTAAGGACATGCCTGGCCCGCAGTACAAGAGCCGAACACGTGTTTACCGCATCGCGCAATCTTTTTCCTATTTTTTTATTAATTTTTTTATTTTTTTGGCACGTACATAAAAATATTACACGAGATAAGAACAAGCTGTCTCCGGGGCTGCTGCTGCTGCTGCTGCCGTGTGGGTTAGCTCTGGGGTTGGCCCTGCATAATATCCGCATTTGAATGGCCCCGGACAGAATCAGAATCAGAATGCGGCGTAATTAATGCCACAGCAGAGCAGAGCAAACAACCTGTCAACGCAGCTCAAAATCAAAATGACAACTTGCGGTACATGTAAACGCCCACGCCACGGTCAACTCATAACTGACAACTAAAAGTGGCCAACAACAAAAACAACAACAACAGCAATTAGCATATTGTGCAGCAGCAACAAGTTGCTGCAAAGTTCAATACCAACTGCATTGGCCCGTTTCGAGTGCTCCAAATCCTGCATAAAGCCGGCAAAAATATAAAAAAACTTGGTCAAAATACTTAAGATCAAGTTGCATTGCTCTTGCTTTGTCATCGACTGGCCAACTGGGTCAACGCCATCAGAGCAAACGTCAGATGCTAAAAAGAAATCTGTGGAGGAGTTTGGCCAAACTCAGCTGGGTGCCCCAGCAGCAGCAAACAGCGGACAGCAGACAGCAGGCGCCCAGTAAAGTGTTTGACAGGCTTTGACAGTTTTACGCGCGCCAATTTTTGATGGCACCAACAGCCAACAGCCAACTGCCAAACGGCCAACAAGCAACATCCATCAGCGCAATCAGTTAAGAGCGCGGCTCAAGGTGTTAAGGCCATTTGCATATTTGCCATTGTTCACTTATTGCTGCCTTCGATCAGGCGTTAAATCAAGGCTAGTTGCATTTCTTGTATCGAACAACAACAAAAATACCTTTCACTAAGAATCTCAAATTTAGCTTAATAACCTGTCATCAAACAATTTATTATAATAAAATATAATAGGCGATATTCATCATTAATTTTTATTATTTTTATTATTATTATTATTTTTTGAAATAACAATCTTTAGTAGATTATGCTTCAGCTCTGACATGTAGACCGAATTATTTTCTGCTATTGTGAGACTTTTTTGGTAGTTTGCTTTGCACAATTTTCCTAATCCCCGCACCAAATGGGATTTCTAACAAAAACTTGGCCCAAACTGAAATGTCTTTTTATTTTATAAATCTTACTTAAAAATGGTATATCCCCCATATATCAATTATTGGCATGTTTTTTTTTTTCTTAAATAGCCAAAAACTTAACCTATTAAATATTAAATTAAATAATTAATAATTGTCCTTTATACATAACATTTTACTACCCTAACTAAGCCAATAAATAGGCGTTTTAAATGAGAATATATTATTTGATTTATTAAGTTTAGAAGCACACAATTCCCTATCACAACTTGGCCAAATCTGGGCTACTGCATTCCTATTAGGAAAAAACTTAAAATTATTCTAAATACATAAATAACATATAAATTAAAAAGATGTATATATATTTATATATATTTGTTCTAATTCGATTTAACATGTTTAACCTTTTTTCCCTTATTGCCCTTTTATCGATTGTTGTGGCTAAAATGTTAATAAAATTCGCTAAGATACTTTTACCTTTCGGCATTCAAACCTGCCGCATACACACACACACACACACACACACACACAACGAGTACATCGCCTGCAATGAGACCTTAAATAACCACAGGCACATTATCGAGTACAAGCAGCCCATTGCCCACGGTCAGGCTGAGGAGAGGAAGACATGGACATGGACATGGAGGCGGTGCCGGAGGCAAGGGCCAGCCACGATCCTAGAGGCCGGCGAGACATGGGCAGTAGTTGCAATTGAACTGACCCCACAACAAGCTGTTGCCGCCTCGTTGCACGCCTGTGTTGTTGCCTCTCTCTCTCTCTCTCTCTCTCTCTCTTTCCGTCTCTCTCAGCGTGTGCAATTTCGACACTTTCAAGATTTTCCTATAAAAATTTGCCATAAATTTGCGTCGCAACACAAATGTATTTGAATCCTATGGGAGGCTGAGCCCTTGCTTGTTACCAAATGTTGTTGTTGTTATTTTTATTATACTCATTAATCAAGCGAAAAGAGTATATTCGTCCTACACAATGTCCGTTTGAAAACAATTTTTGTCGCCGAAACTTTTATTAAATGTAAGATAAAATTTATTTAATATAGCTAACCTCAGTTTTAAAACTTCTTTTATTAAGTTTTTCGGACAGTTTACTGAACAACCGGTTTTGATCGGTACATCCCCACAATTTCAGAGCTAATGTCGGCCCATTTGGCAAACATTTTACTGATGACCTTCTCGTCCCTACAATTTATAAAAAATTATATTTTGTTCAATATAACCGTTTGCGACCTTTTTCGAGCTATAATTATACTGTTAAGTATTGGGCAGTCGGTTACACCCGATCGCAACATTGTTTTTGTTGGCCCGTGGAAACCTACACGCATGTCCAGCTTGATGATATGTACTTTCGCAAACATAACTGACATGTTCGCCTAAGAGGCAATAAAATAAATTCCAAGCTAAACACAAAGCCCAACGGACAACGTGCCAGATGCAGCTACACACACACCCAACACACACACACACACACACGCGCACACATACTCAACACGCAGACAGACAGGGAAATCGCACGTGTCGTTGAAGCAAATGAAGTTGACTCAATCATGAAACCGGGCAAGGGCAATAGTAAAAATGTTAGAGGAACTTGTATGAAATTTATCAAGGCTACCAGAGGGCCGCAGTTGCAAAGGGCAGCAGCAGCAGCAGCAGCAGATGTTGCAGCAACAAGAACAACAGCGCCTGCCACACGCTCGAAGGGAGCAGCAAAGTGATATTTATGCCAATTGCTGGCTTATAAAAACTGACCAGCTACATGCGAATGCGAATGCGTGTGTGGGTCTTAGAAGTGCCAGTAGATAGCTCTAGACCAGGCCAAAAAGGGCTGCTGCTGCTGCTGTTGCTCTGGCCAGAGTTGCATTCAATTTATTAGCGAGTGCATTTCAAACTTCAACGAAGGTTGAAGTTGAGCTCATGTTGTTGTTGTCGGACCTCGACCACGTCGACCACGTCCACGGCCTTCTTATCAGGCGCGCTAATCCCTGCGTCCAAAGTAAATGCAATTATGTGTTGTTTATGCGCTCCCTGTTTGCATTCGTTTGCCTGATTGACATATAAATTAGAGATGCATGCGAGACATCCCAGATGGCACGGCCACCCGCGAGGCTGCACACGCCCGCCTCCCCCCTCCCCCCTCCCCCTCCCCCTCATCCACCCACTGATAAGCTTTGATTGTTTTCCATTTCGTTGCCATCAGTCAAGGCGGCTAATTAAGCGCCCCAATGCAATCAATGTTTTCACTTAAGTGCAAGTAAATATCGCAATCCATGGACCGCCAGCTGACTCTCTTTCATTCTAAATTCTGTGAGCAGCTGCAGCAGGAAGCGGCCGCATTTGTTTGCAGTTAGAACGTCAAGAAGTTGGATTTGGTTTCTGAACTGAAAGCTGAGAGCTAAAAGCCAAGCTGGCATCTGGTCATTAGTAGTTGTCAATGGCGTGATTTGTGCGCAACTTCCTGGGGTTACGTGCGGCAGCAGCACACACTTTTTATACCCTATCCATATGGCTAATAAAGGGTATGTGGCTAGTTATAAATTTATAAGTTTATTTCAATTAATTGATCAAATTTGTTGCTAGAATTTCATAACTTTAAAATTCTAAGAAATGAATATAAATATAATATAATAAATAAAAAAAGTGGGTATGTTGCAGTCGGGTGTAACCGACTAACAATTTTGAGTGGACTCAAATTAGATGACTTTAGCTATAAAATTGTGGGAAATTAAGTTTTTATGTCACTTTCAATGCGATACGCCTTCTTTAACATTGATTTACAGGGTAGCTTGCATTCAATCAGTCCCTGAGCTACTCTGCTTTTTTAATTACATTTACATATTTTTGCGTACGCATTGACAACAACAAGTCAAAGTCAAAGCGTTTGCCGCCTGCCCACGTAGCTGGCCAAAGAATTTATAGACAATGCAACTACTTCAATTATGGCGATAAGGCGCAGGCTCTATGGATTGGAACCCCCCCAGCACACCCCCCTTGTCAAGCAGCCACCCGAAAGCTAAGACCATGTCTTTTTGCATAAAAATGTCGTATGTCGTGCGGCGTTTGTTACTTATTACATGCGACCAATGCGACCGATATCGATATTGTTCGCTATAAGACAATCACACACATATATAGGTTTATACATGTATATATGTTTTATATATATATATATGTATGTACGTATGTATGTAGCCACTAGAGGCTGGGCTGCTGTCTGTCGCCGACCTTCAACTTTGTTTGCAACCTTGTTAGTTAGTTGTTGCTGTTGTTGTTGTTGTTGTGTGTTTTGTGTGTGTTTCGGTTGCTGTTTCTCTGTTTCTCTCCGTATGTTTCTGTTTCGCTTTGGAGTTCAGCGCAATCGCGATCACTTCTGGTGATTGCAAAGCGGCAACAGGCAACGCCTCCAACGCCGCACGCAACTGACAGCAAAAGCAACAAATGCAACTGCAACTGCAACAACTCAAGCAACAACAACAACACACTCAACACGACATCCAAACACTGTCACAACTGACGGACAACAAAGTGCAGATCCTTGGTGCCCGGGCCAGAGCCTTAGCCGCGTTTTCATTTTCGTTTGCGGCCGCAAATTTGTTGCCCTCGTTGGCCCAAATGAAGCCCCCAATCAGGCCGGGGGACAAGCGCTCGGCCAGCCATCATTAAATTGAAAATAAAATAATGCGCCCGGACCAGCCGCTGTCACGCCTGCTTTAATAACTTTGTCTGCGAGGACAGTGCTGCCAGCTGCTTAAAAAAAGTCACAAAAACTTGATTCCGTATTTACTTATATTTTATAATTTTTTTTTATAATAATACTTATTTGTATTGGCTCATCTATTGTAAGCCAATAATAATTTTTAAAAAAATTTTTTATAAATAGAATTAAATATATTTTACTTATTATTAGTCTTTTTTATATAAATGAATGTTAATTATTAATTTAGGGATATTTACTAAATTTTCTGTCAAAAAAATTAAATACATTAAAACATAAAAATAGGTTTCTGCTTTGAAATAACCCCGGCTAACTTAGTTTAAAAATTAACAGAAATCTGTCCGGAAAAAAGGCTAAATTGGCAGCACTGTTGCCGGACCAATGGAGCTGCAGTTGCTCGATATCGTTGTCCACGCATCTGTGCTGCACGGGGCGCAACTTATTGCTCTATTTTCGCGCTGTTTTCGACTCAGTTTCGATTTCAGTTTCACTTTCAGCGTTCATTGTTTGCGGCACCATTTGCTGCCCATCATGTTAACAAGCCTTTTTGGCCATGGCCCAACGCCAACTCAAAGACCATCAACTATGTAAACGAGCCTGGTGCCTAGTTGCAGCTAGTTGCAGCCTCGATAATAAACAACTTAAACGACATTGTTGTCAATGTGTGGGCAGCTGCTGCAAAATCAGTTCAGTTCCAAGCAACACACAAACAAATTCACATTTAGCCATGGTCCATTCATGCAATCAACAAAAATAAAATTAACTCCTTCAGTTGGAAATTCTAGAAATGTTTTTCGTCATCATATAAAAATTGTTACAATTGCCGCATGAGTCAACTTGGCCGAAGAACATGAATATAAGTTATGAAATACATAAAATATCGAATCGCATCAATATCTAAATGATGTGACGTCACAAGGTCGTCGCTTGGCATTGCCGCAGCTTCAACGCTGGAAATTCCTCTGAGGTAACCACAACAACGGCTTCTATATGTATATCATAAATAAACCTCATCCATATACATTTATGGTATATATGTGTATATTTTTTATTGCACTTGCCCAGTTGCCAGGGGAATAAACCGGCAAGCAACATTTTATTACTTGTTTTTGTTTTTTTTTTGACTAGCCGCAATATCATTCTAAATATTCACAGTATAGTAACTTATTCGATCTGGTTTAACTTGTTTAACTTTTTAATATACATTTATATATTTTTGATTTGTTTGTGGCTGTGTGTAACGGTAAATCTTAAATAAATTCTGCATACTAATGAAAGCAGTTTAGCTCTTAAATTTATATTGCTGCATTGGCATTTTGGATAATCGGCATTTTTGGCTGCAACGTGTTTTTAAATTTGTAATTATTTTAACAGATTTATAAATAGAAGAAAGACAGTTAAATAAATAAAATAAATCGTGCATTGAACTGGGCTGCGTGCGACGCGTGTTTAACCACAGGTCACAAAACTTGAACTTCAGTATTTGGCCACAAAATTATGGCTTAGTGCTTGTCAGTTCCAGTTACCAATTGCTCAGCCACACACCCAAAAAATGTTGCTTTCATATATATACATATATATTTTTTATTTGATCATACATTTCGCTCGTGTGATATTCATATTTCTAAAACTGGTTTCGAGACACTAAATAAAATACTAAACACTTTTTAGCATTCAGCATAAAATTTAATAATTAAATTTTGCCTGTGTGTGCTTTGTGTGCGACTGATAATTTATATGTGTTTAAGAAAACGTTTTGAATATTTTTCACCGAACCGGATATGAACCCTGGGACCAGTCTATATGGTATTATGTCATACGTCCAAAAAACTAATTGAGTAATTGTTTCAAAAAAACCAAAAACAAAAACTAAAAGTGAAACCGCTTCTAAGTTCTTAAACAAAAAGTGAAATTATTTAAATTTTAGATAATAATGATTGATTAATCGCGCATGCAAATTTGCCTAAATGCAGCATAATTGTTTAAAGTTAATTCAATTAATAAATGTATCTGCTAGCTTCAGGCAAAATCGAAATAATTATACAGAATTTTCGCTAGCCACACAGCTTTTTTTTTGCCGATTTTAACAATTATCAAATTGAATGTTTAATAAAAATTTTGCAGTTATTTTGGAGATGGGGGGACAGACATCTAATGCTACTTGAGCAGGCCTACGAGCAATTAATGTCGCGCCAAGAGTGTGTGCAGAAAAAATAATCGACAGCTTCAAATCAATTAAACAATTCAAGCCAAAAACAAAAGTAATATGCGCTAACGGAAGTAAAAGCAACTGTCGAAGCGACAGACAGAGAGACAGACCATGCTTGTTGCTTGGGTGGGTTAAAGCCATTAACATTGGATCTGACTCGGAATCTGATGGTACAGATATGTACTCGAGTTTCATTAATCTTCCGTTGTTTCTTTGCTTAATTTGGTGCACACAATACATTTTTAAACATATATATATTTTTTGGTAGTTTATTAATAACAAAAACCGTAAAAGCCAAAGCACACCCGTTTTAATTTTCTGCATATTAACCAAATAGGAAATCGCGCTAATTGCTTGACGTCGCTTTTTGTTTAAAAAAAATGAAGTCTGTTCAATATACCCACGCCTAAAAACTCGTATCGATTGTGTTTCAGATTCTAGTTTATAGAAAATTTTTTTTTTTGAAATAGTGAATCGTGCTGAGTTTTTATATACTATATTGTGTGTCTATTAAATTATGCCATTAAAACGTAACAAATTAATAACAATTAAATAGCTTAATCCAGCGCATTCATCAAACATTCAAAACTAGTTAATGTTGGTGCCATCAGGCTGTATAATGCTGTATTTATTAAAATCGAAAACAAATCACTTTTATTTTCTGTATTCCGCTGTCAGCCGGACAGCACTAAAATATATTAATAATGCCCACAGCTCGAGCTGTCACAGTTTATTTTTGTGAAAACCAAAAGTTAGGCAGGAGCTCAAGTCAGTGGCCCGGCCCAGAGAGCACACCTTTCGGTTTCTCAGCTATTCTTGTATTTGAACTATAAAGATTGATATCATTGCCTGATGCCAGATAACTAGCTAGCATCATATAGCCCCAGCATGTCTTGACGTAAGCAGAAGCCAAAAAATTACCAAAAACAATGAAAAAAGAAAAAACTGGTTACAAAAGCAGACAGATTCTAATTGTAAGATTTTTTTAAATTTGGTTGTCATAAAATTTAAAACTTTTGTCGCTGAAAGAAGAAAAAAATGTTATTGTATGAGATCTCTTCAAGGCCAGCCGAGACTCTGGCCAAGACTAGCCTGGCCATGTCGGGCCAGGCCAGGCTGTTTTCGGGGCGCACAGAATTATTTGCATACTCACACGGCGGCTTAGACACACAGCTTACACAGCATTTAAGCGCACAAGCATGTTATAGATCAGCTACCAGTATGCAGATGAAGCAATCAGAGGCTTAGAACATATTAGCAGCCACAATTCACGTGATCTCACAAGTGCTACTTAGTGGCTGTACATAGAATATCTATCTGCACCTGAAGCGCGGCCTGTATGCATGCAAATTCATAAATCAAGCCTCTATAAATAAGTCAAACTTAATGGTCGAAACCTATAGGTCCAAGTCTGAGTTGATAACGCGCCACAATCACTCACATAACTATTTTTAGAGGCTGCTCTAAAATATGGCTGGCAGGTTCAAAATGTCCTTGCTCATAATTCCTTAGCTGCTTGGCGACTGGGACAGCCTAACGCCAGGCAATATACACAAATACATAACTACACTCAGAAAAATTAAGTCATCATCATCATATTTAAGAATTTTAGTTTGCAAGAGCATATTTAAGAATTATTATACAATTATAAATATTATAGAAAATATAAAAATTTGTTTAAAATTATAGTTAAATTTAAAATTATTTAATTATTGGATTAATAATTAAGACAAGTAATACTGTGTAGTTACATTTGTCAAGCCTAATTAATATCCTCAAATTTTTAAATATTAATAATTTAAACATTTTTTTATGCTCATAATTTCTCCAAGTGTATTGCATATTTATTTATCGCCTGCTACTTGTAATTGCCACAAATTGTATGACATTTTTATGCCATTTGCCGGGTTCGCTGTGCATAATTGATTTACGCGCTGTTTGTGTATTTGCCGGACTAGCAATAAATTTTTATTTATGTGCAGTAGCCGCAATTCTGAGGTGCCTTATCGTTTTCGCTTTCTGTCTGCCCGGCAGGGGCCACTCGCAAGTGGCCACATTAATCAGTTGGCCCCTCTACCAAGAGCAAGCGAGAGGGAGAGCACGAACGCCCACACCTGAAACGCACTCCCCTCGGTTATGGGATGCGCTCTAATGGCGTAGATAAATTTTTGCAACAGTAGCGAACATAAATCATGTTATGGAAGCCAAAGTAGCCGCCCCCATCTTTCAATCTTTGGCGCGATGGCAATCGGCAAAGCGTTGAAACTGCAATTAATGCAATCTGCCAGTTTTATCTTAGAACATTAATTAGTTTATTTCAAGTGACTTGCGGTTGACTTCGAATGCAGCTCATTGCATAGACGACAACTTAATTGCGTTAATTACGTATTAGCTTACTTTGGAATAAGGTTAAGTTGTGGATAGCTTTCAACACTGAAAATGTAACTCAAAACTTGTTCATTGTCTGATACTGATTCATTTAAATTGGGATCTTATCGAACCAGTTCGTAACCAGCGCGAACTAGCCCAGCACTGGCAGATTGAATTTGCCATTCGCATTATTTGCCTTAATTACATATTTAAAGCTGACATTTATTATAATTAAAGTTACAGCTCGCATATATTCGCAGACTGTGTCTTGTCTGGGGCTCAATTACCTGGTTCTCTATGGCTCTATAGCTGTGCTAATTTGCTAGCTACTTGATTAATAAGCCTCCATAAGTCGCTATCACAGAAACACAGCAGCCACAAACTCGCGACCATTCATCTTCTAGACAAAAGAGCAGCCCTGCAGCAGCTTCAAGTTCTTTTGAACTACTACATGTGTTCTTCTTCTTGAGGTGCTGAAAATGAAATTCATTTGGCTGCAACGGCGTCCTTGAGCATGAATTATGTGTGCAATTACTCTTCAGGTTGTCAGCCCGACTCCGAACCGGCCTGGAGATCGTCTCTCGTGCCTGCCGCTGCTGCTGCATCCGTTTCTGTTTCAGCTGCTGTTCTCTAATGCCGAGTAAAAGTGCAAGTTGCCAGTTACGATTATGGAACTGTGCCACTTGTTGCGTGTGCTTCGCCCGTCGCTGTCTTCTTTCTAATGGGGCGCCATATGTTGGCATCTGGCAGTTTTGTGGCTAGCCTACCAAGCTGGCACTTAATTACAGCTTGTTGGCCATGTTGCAAGTCAGCGTGTCGCCCGCTTGGCACGTTGCCTCGCTGTTTTGCGGCGTGTGAAATGAATGTTGGCTGTCAGCTCGCCTGGTGCATGTTGTTCATAGATATCATCGAACATCGTTATTGTTGCCCCGCTTGCAACCTCTGCTGCGATAGCCATCGCGTTCAGTTTGTGATATGTGAAAAGTCAATTGCTGAGTCAGCAGCGTAATCTCTGGTTAACTCAAGGCCGTGCTCCACTCCAAAAAAAAAACAAAAGAGAAAGAAAGCAAAAGACTGGTTAGAACACTTGTCAGCTAATTAATATCCATTACCCACACACACACTTTTATCAATTAGCGTATGTAGCGGCACATCTGAAACTCCACATTTTAAGCACTTTCAACAAGCGCCACGTCATCGCCATTGCACAAAGCAATTGTTTTAACGCGTTTAGTTAATGTGGCCAGCAAATTGTGCTTGAAATTATGGCAAGATGGTCGTGCACGCGCCCAGAAACCAGCCCAGAATGTTGGCGGCACCTTGCAGAGTTAAATACCTTGTAGGTTTCCCAAGTGCCAAGGTTAAGTGGCCAGCTAATAAGTGGATTTCTATACGCGGAAATTGCAAATAGACCAAAGTGCCCCAACTCAGTTCAATTAGCGCCCCGAAAATCTGTTTCCCACCAACAAAGTCCAACAACTCATGACAAACACAAATGCTACTGTCGAAATACCCTGTAAGCAATTAGGAAGGTGGGTATGTACATATGTGTAACGGGTTAAAAATCAAGAGAGCTAACTTATGTAAGTTGATACCAAAATTTATCGATACATTTGTCAGCTTTTCAATAATTATTTGTGGTTTTACAACACACTTTCCACACACACACACTTTGCACTTTTACAGCACTTTATTTGTGCGTTTCTACAGGGTAATTTCATTGTATACCATTTGCCATATTCTGGTTTTGATTGTAATTGGCTGGGAATCGAACATTCATGATTTACCTACCTGACTTTGCTGGCGTAAACAAACCCATTTAGGCTCAGAAGCTCTGAGCTGCAATGCGTCTTGCATGCCAAAGAGCGTTTTTATTGTGAAATTGCCAGCATCAAGGTCTTTGGACGGCGGTGACAACCTGCCAACCTGCAGCCGAACCGTATCCAACAAGTTTTGACCTTTACTTTGGTATTTCTTATTTTTTGTTTTTTTGATGGTGTCGTTGACACTTGCCTGTTCATTTTGTATCAACTCAATGTTTTAGTTATAATTTCTGTTACGTCATTGTGAATCATTTCAGTTCAGTTTCGTTTGGGCTGTTGATTTTCATTTTCGTGCAGTGTAAGAAGCGCTTCCGTTTCGTTGAAGGACTTCTGATTGATCGATTAATTGAGGCGAGGCGTGAAAAGGGACAGGCGTGCCAATAAGATAAATGCTTTGTGCCATACATGACGTATGCGCAATATCTGCTCAAGACGCCCATACGTCGCGTAATTTGCTTATCAATCATACGCAGCGTTGTCTATGCTGCGGCTACTGCTGCCCACGCCGCGCACTTGAGAGTTAGCGTGAAGAATTTTTTATGTGTCAGCGCCGCACGAATTATGGATTTAAAATCGCAAGCAAACAAATAGAAAACAGAAACAAGACGAGCAAATACAATGTTAATATAAGATCTCTTCTAGTGCCATGCGGAAATTGCTGATAGTTGCTGTTGTTGTTGTTTTTGTAGAATAACATGCAAAAAGCCAAAACAAAGAGCCTTAAAAACGCGCGCACAAGAACATCAGTCAGCCACAATTCATTATTATTATTGTTATTATTATTGCGCAGAGCGCTGCAAATAATTAAACACAAATCGCCGTTTACGCGGCGCCGCAAGCAAACTTGAAGCGCAGATTTCGATTCAAATCGATTCAATTATGCATTGGCCCCCAGTCCGAACAGGCACAACGTTTAGAATTTACAAATGTTTTTAGCTTGTAGCTACAAAATGCCACAGACCACCGACCGATCGACCGACAGACGAGTGGCGAGGTCTTCTAATTTGCATATGCTGCAAACATTTATTTTGTGAGAGTAGCGTGAATTTGTCATGAAATCGTGTTACGCATTGCATATAGTATATCTTAGAGGTATTTTGTATACTTAAAATTTAAATATTCTGTGCACAAGCTGAAATAGAGTACGTTGATTAGAACACGGTCTATCTGATTAAAGAAAATTTTAACTATAAGCTTCAATCTTTATGTTTCTTAAAATTTTATTAATAAAAAGCTAATTTTACAACAATAAACAACGTTTCTATTTCAAATCGGTTTTGGCTTACAGTACTCACATATCAATCCCCCCAACTTTATCAATAATGTAAAAAAATCCACTAAGCTGACACACTTAACGTCTCCAAGCAACGTCTTACACCACTTATAGCTCTTCGAGGGTATTAATGTATCGTTGTGCCTTGGCCAATTTGTTGTTCTTATCTTATTGGGCTACCATATCATTCAGGCTGACGCGTCGTGTTGACGGTTCGTGTTTGTTGTTAGCGTCTTGGCATTTGGTTGCTTTGGTTTTTCTCTCCGCATATTTCCCAAGCAGCGGCCACTTTTTGGCTTGTAAATTTACGAAATTATATTGTTGTTGTTTTTGCTGTCGCAAATTTGTGGCCTCTCTCTTTTTCTCTCTATCTCTCTCTCTCTCTTCTTTCTTAATGTTTATCATGTTGGTTGTGTAGCAAGGTCGTTCGTTGGTCCCAAGTTGCTGTTGTTGGTACTCTTGTGTGTTGCTGTGCGACGCCAAAGCAATTTGTAATGATTATTAAAACAACGGGCCCCACTTAGCACGGCCCGACTTATAGCCGTAATACCCATGCAAAACAAGCCATATTTCGGTACATAAATTTGTACGCTTATTTTCAGTGTTAACCATTCACCAAGCGCTAAACTGTTGTTGTTACCATTTTAATTGAAAACAACAACGAAAATAAAACATAAACAAAACACAGAAGAAAAATAAAAAACAAGTAAAACCAAATGCCAGCTATAATAATAACAAAGCAGCAGCTAAAAATTATATTGAATTACAACATGACCAGTTCAACAAACGCCCTACCCACCTGTTACCTGCCTCACCCCCCGTTACCAACATTTTGTGTGGGTATTATTCTTGAGCAATTATTGCCACATGGTTTCGTTATATTTTTGTGATTGTGATTGAATATCCATGAACATTGATCTTGACAGCCGGCCACTTGAAATCAGTTGAAAAGTTCTATTTAAAGTAACAGGTAACAGCATTCCACAGTTATTTGCTCACTCTACATATAAACTCCTCATAACATATGACATATGTATATATTAGCTTTACTTATGCTATATTTATTTCATAATTTAGTCTACATTAAAATTTGCAATAGCTGCTAAATAAACTAGATAATTAACTTTTAAGAAATGTTAATTTATAGCATTTAATTTAATTAAGCTTAATATATTTTTGCTTTTAAAGCTTGCAATATGCTAAATAAAGATATTTTTAAAGATGAAAAGAAACTAGATTTTTAATGCAAATTTAAACAAGTATAAGTAAATCCTGTAGTCCAGACAGCTCAACTGAGAAATACCCTGTAATGAGCTCGTAAGTACCTGAATTTCTACCAAAAAATATACAAAATTTTATTTTCCACCATTCAAATATTTTTATTGTAGAATCAATTCATACGATAAATCATGAGAAAAATGCCATCAAACATTAAAATCGGTTAAGTTTTGCCAAAGTTATGGGAGTTTGAAATATGAGAGCTATGGATCTGAGGTTCAGATCAAAATTTTTGATAAAATTGACATGATTTTTGGCCAAAAATGTTACCTCCAAAATTATGTTTAATGTTGTTTTTTTATACTTATTATAACTATTATAATCGATTAAAAACAAAAATTCGAATTTTTAATTTTGAAAAAAAAAATTGTCGAAAATGAGAAAGGGGGAGGTACATGATTTTTGACAAAAAATTAAAAAATATTTATTTTTTAAAATGCATATATTTTAAATGTAGAATTAATTTATATGACAAATCACGTTCAAAATGCCATCAAACATGAAAATCGGTTTAGTTTTGGCAAAGTTATTGGAGTTTGAAGTATGAGAGCTATGAATCCGAGAACTCTATATTTAAAAATGTTTGTCAAAATTGACATAATTTTTGACCAAAAATTTGACCTCCCCAAAATCATGTTTAATGTTGTTTTTTATTCTTATTATGACAATTAGAATCGATAAAAAACGAAAATTTTAGATTTTAAATTTTTTAAATGAGTAACGGCGGTACATGATTTTTGACAAAAAATCAAAAAATATTTATTTTTTAAAATTCATATATTTTAAATGTAGAATTAATCTATATGACAAATCACGATCAAAATGCCATCAAACATTAAAATCGGTTTAGTTTTGACAAAGTTATGGGAGTTTGAAGTATGAGAGCTATGGGTCCGAGAACTCCTTATATCAAAATGTTTGTCAAAATTGACATAATTTTGGACCAAAAATTTGAAATCCCCAAAATTATGTTTAATGTTGTTTTTTATACTTATTATGACTATTATAATCGATCAAAAACAAAATTTCGTAATTTTAAATTAAAAAAAAAAATTTAAATAATTAAAATAATTTGAGTAAGGGGTACATGATTTTTGACAAAAAATCAAAAAATATTTATTTTTTATAATGCATATATTTTAAATGTAGAATTAATCTATATGACAAATCACGATCAAAATGTCATCAAACATGAAAATCGGTTTGGTTTTGACAAAGTTATGGGAATTTGAAGTATGAGAGCTATGGGTCTCCCCAAAATCATGTTTAATTTTGTTTTTTATACTTAGTATGACTATTAAAAACAAAAATGTGTAATTTTAAACTTTGAAAAAAAATTTTTATAAATTTTTTTTTTGACAAAAAATCAAAAAAAATTTTATTTTTTGAAATATATATATTTTGAATGTAGAGTCAATTTATAGAATAAATAATGATTAAAATGCATTACCACATGAAAGTCGGTTCATTTTTGACAAAATTATGGTAGTTCAAAATATGAGAGCTATGGACTTTGACATGATTTTTGGACAAAATTTTGAAGCTTCCATAATCATGTTTAATGTTGTTGTTGTAATGTAAAAAAAATATATAATTTATGGGCTTGGAGATGTTTCCTTTTGGCTTTTATATATAAGTAAATGCTAGTGCACAAGATCTATACACCTTTTATACGCAGTGTCAATGAGTCGAGGGTATAAAAAGTTTTAATAGTCCATCAAAAGTTTATACCTATTAATTTTTTTCTATTGAATTGAAAATTGATATGCTATTTAACATATTTTATAACAGTTTTTGTTTGTTTAAATTTACTGCTGTTGAGAGCTGCTCAAAAATTCATTAATTTGTTAACATGCATTAGAAGATAAAAGAATTGTTTTTATACGCAGTCAAGACTTTTGAACTTTAAAGTGAAAAGCAACAATAGATCTTTGACAGTTAAGCACTCTAATTTCTTAGATGCTGACCACAATGGGAAATTGCCACACCCACTGGCCTGGCATGAATCACGCAATCCATTCAACATAACATAACTTAAAGGTTTTTTTTTTTTGCTTGCTTGTTTTTGTTTTTGCATAGTTTTGGTTTTCGAATTGAGCAAATAAATTGCATTTAGCCGCATGCCATATAAGACAATTGCCATAAACGTACGAAAACCAAGCTGAATTATGTCGCTCGTTGAGTTAATCAAAAAAGAAGCAGAAAACTGATGCCAAATAAAGCAGCTTGAAGTGGCTTTTGTAGACAGAACTCCAGAGCCGGGAAATACCCCGCAGCAGTGGCAATCGAAATAGAAACAGAAACAGAAACTGAAACAGCGGCACATCCGCAAACTGTAGCTGAATATAATTCAAAGCTAATTCACACGCCCAAAATAAGTTAAGAACAAAAAAAAACAAAAATAAACAAATGTTGGCTACAAATTGCGGGCCAATTGAACAAGCTGTGAATTATTTATGTTAAATTGAAGGCGTCGGTATGCTTTGGAGTACTTTGTTGCTTTTGATTTAAGGGGCGTGTTCGCAATGTTCTTAATGCTCCACACATTAGCATAAATGATGAAACTGCGTGCGTCATTCAGCGTATAATTTTGTATATATAAATAGATTTTTCTTTCTGGCTGGCAGCGATCACAACCGCCGCTTGGAGCCGTTGCCAATCTTCTGAGAGCCAAGTCTAGCCAAAAGACCAATTGCAGCTGTGTCGCGTCCCCAAAACTCGACTCGGCTCTGCGCTGGCTCTTCGGCTGGCTCGCTCGCTTGGCGGCTTTTTGGCGTTCGTGCGCAAGCGCTCGGCCGCGTTTTTGGCCGCCTCAGCGTTTTTGGCGCTGTCTTGTGGCCGGGCCGCACCGTTACTTGGCCAGTTGAAATACGCAGCTTGGGGCGAACGGTTCTAGCGCGCGCTTCCAAAACGAGCTAGAGCTAAAAAGTTTACTAAAACACTAACAGAGACACAGCAGCAGCCGTCGTTTGAGTCGCGTCGTCGAACGGTTCTAAAGCCACGGAGAGTGTTGTGCAAATAGAAAAAAAATAAATAATAATTTAGAGACAGCGTGCTAAACAAACATAAATTGACGCCAAAAACCCACAATAGATTTAAAACAAATCATTAAAAAGTCAATATAATAAAAAACGAAAAATATACAAAAACAGCTAAAGTATATTCATACTTTGAATAATTGTGGGCGCTTAAGCCAAGTACAAATTTTGAATCTTCAGTCGCGTCATCTGTGGTGGGGACTTTTATTTTTTTTTGCTTGGATACTCGAACATTGCGCATACGCCGCATTGCACAGTGTATAGGTAAGTGTTCCAATTGATTTGATTTCTATATAGATGTTGCATCTAAACAGATAACCTTGACATTTAGCTTTGGAAAAAACTTAATTTGTCATTCTTTGCTAATTAATAGCACAGCACGTCCAGCGTCCAATTTGATTGGCAGCTAAATTGTGCAATAACTTTTTGAAATTGTTGAAGACACACTGTTGTTGGGTTTCTTCGAGTTTAATTAGCGTTTGACTATGGCTTATAAATATACATGTCTGGGCTTTGGTTTTAATAGTGCATGTGTGTGTCTATTGTGGATGTGCTAAACGACAAAGGCCACTACAAAGAACAACAACAACAACAACAACAACAACAATAACAGTATTTGTTGTTGTCCGTGAATGTGGAATAAAATGAAAGAACAACAACAACAACACATTGTAGGCATGTAAATTACAAAATCAAGTTCGTTGCTTGAGTCTTTTGTTTAGCTGCAGCCACAAAAGGTTCTTAAGCTTGAAATAGAAACTAAGCCAACGCATTTAATAATCATAATAATGCTACCATAGCATACCTGACCATATCGCACAATGCGCAGTGAATACAACAACAAAATTTTTTTTGTGCAGCGCTTATTGCTCTTTTTGTTGTTGTTGTTGCTGTTGGCAACCTTCAATGTAAAAATTAAAAAAAAAACCCGTTCGACATTAACATGAACTGCGTGTGCTTAATTTACGCCCAGATTAGCATTTGCATTAATATAATTTAAAATTTTTATTAACGAAAAATATCAGACGTTCAGTTTAATATTTCGGTTTGCCTTGACAGCATTCAGTGCCTTCATCCAGTCAGATGTAATCTGCAGCTGATCACATGCGAAAATCCCAAAGCCACAGCAGAACACGAACGAATACACACACACACACATACACACACAAATCAAATGCGTAACGCTCGCTTGGGGTATCATAGTGTCATATTTACCTGTGACAGATGTTAATCGTAATACCACTCCGGGGTCTTTGGCCTACGCTTTGGCTTTGTTATGAAAGAAAGCCGACTTGGACACAAAAACTTTTTCTCGGTTCTTTCCGCACATAAACATGTGACACACACACACACACCAAAAGTTGGAGATTTCGCTAAGAACTGCATATGGCATAATATATATTTTCTATACGTTTCTCTCACGCTCATTTGCATGCGACCCAGATCTTAAGGTCTGTTCATATAAAAACTACTATATAGCCAAAAACCCTAATGAATCACATTTTATTTGTTATTTATTTTGTGTCTAAATTGAAACCAGTTCAGGTCTTAAGTCGTTTGTCCCTGAATTTATGGTTACTTTTATTGATTACTTGCTAGAATTTTACACCAAATTATCGCGAGCAATTGAAATACCAACTACTTATGTTATTTTTTTTTAATGATATATCTTAATAATTTGCTGGCCATTTCATATTTAATTAGGAATTTGATTGTGCGCACAGCTCAATTTCAATTTGAAACCGAAATTAATGAACTGCAATTAAGCGTAAATCAGAAAACCATAGGAAATATCATAAAGACTTCAATCACGGTTGTTGTTGTTGTTTTATTATATTATATTGTCTGTGTATTTATTGTATTTATTGTAGTTTAATTTATTTTTTAATGATTTGCTCTGCCATTGATTGACCATAAAAGTCACTTGTAACGCTTATGATGTAATTGCGAATGTAACTGAGATAAAAAAAATTAAAAATAAATACATGCAAGAGCATCAATCTGAGCACAGAATATGATTCATTATATCATAGACAAGTACGAGTAAATGGCAAAAAATTAACATAGGCCAATTTGATTGGCTGACTGAATGACTAATTGTGCTGAGGGGGCTGTCAAATTTGAAGCATAACGAGACACATTTAATTAGCAGCTAGCACAGAACATGCGCAAACATCATCAAAAAATACATGCATTGTTTTTTAAATATTCTGACGGATCTTTTTTTTTATGGCCACTTGTCGTGGCTTAAGAATAGCCAAGGCTTAAATCGTGCACGTTCGCAACTCGTATTTTTTTTGCAAGTAATTTTATAAAACAATGCCATCGCGGCTATATTAAATATATTTATTTATATATATAATAACAATAACAAATAACCGAACAACAAAATAAGAAAATACCCAAAAAAAAAAGAAATAAAATAACAAAAGCGGAAGTCAAAAATCGCATTTGCAGCCGCACGAAAGCGCTGTGTAATTTTTGTCGTTTCTCTTTCGCGCCTTCCTGGCACGAATGCGAATATGAATATTTTTGTGAGAACTCTCAGCAGTTGCAACAGGCAAACAGACAGGCGATAGACAAATAACTTGGCGAAAATATTATGAAAGCCCGTCTGCAGCAAATGCAAGTGAAAATTGGAATTTATAATTTTCGTGCCATGCAGCGCGGCCGATTTTCAACCGCAAAATTTGTCCGCGACCCCGCCTCGAGCACCTTCAATGCAGGCGGGCACTTGTCACTGCTGCTGCTGCTGTTGCTGCTGTTGATGATGATGCTGCTGCTGCTGTTGATGATGTAATGAGCGACATGCACATCAAGTGACAGAGCACAAGTTGCGCATACGCCGCATTGTACTTGCGCCGCGTGCAGCACCACAAGCTGAAAGCAAAATCAGAGCAGAGCAGCGCCAGATAAAATAAAATTGCTGCAGCTTCTGCTTTGTTGCCAGCTCAGCACACACACACACTAGAATTGACCCAAAAACCTTTAAAAATGGGCACACAAAAATGTAAAACAACAATTGTGGGCGCTTTTAAAAAAGAAAAGTGCTGGGAGCTTGCCACATTAATATTTCGGTTAATTGCAGTTGCGAAACTTGCGAAAACACATTTAAAAATAAAAGAATTTAATTTGATTGAAATAGTTAGCCTATGTCTATTATAATTTTTAATAATAATATTTACGTTTTTTACATAAAAGTAAATAAATTCGTTTTTAAGCACAGTGAACTCAGTGAACCCAATCTGACTAAGTTTAAGAGCAGTCAATGAATATTATATGATTAATTTTTTCATTTAAATAATTAACTAATTTAATTATTGCTCTATATCTAGATCTATATATATATATATACATCCAACAAATACAGTGGCAGCAATATATGCATCTAACATTCGCTCCTGCCACATTATTTTGACATCTGCACGTGGCCAAAAAAACAAAAACTATAACTTAACTCTTTAAGTACAACGCCCAAAGCATATATATAAATATATGTATATAGCGTGTTTGTCTGTTGCGTGCCCCTTTTTAAGCAGCAGGCAGTGGCACATGTGTGTAATTTCGAAAAAAAGGCAAAAAATAAAAAGTGCCAACTCATAAAAATAATGTTAAACCACAGTTGATGTTTTTGTTGTTGTTGTTGTTGTTGTTGTTGGTTGTTGTTGCTGCTGTAGCTGTTGTCATTGTTGTTTGTTACAGTTGCGTTGTAAACAATAGCAATGAGCCGCCCGCTCCATTGTGCAAGCCAGACACAAAGATAAAGATTTGATATATAATAACACATATATATATAATTTAAGCATATATATATATAAAGAAAGAATTTTCAAAATAAATTGGTTTGAAAGTAGAACCCATTAATATTATCACACTTTAAATATGTGCATATAGTACTTGAATTAATGCAAGATTCTTGGCTTAAATCATACGTATTACCTAATTAACTGAATTGTTTTATTGGCGCTACTTAACAGCAGCTCTTGGCCATATATTTGCGCATTGTTAATAAAATTGATGGGCCACATAAACGATAAAAAAGCCCAAAAATACAAAAAAAAACACAAAAAGTGAACGCATTGCATAGAATTTGTTGTACGCGAACAAAGCAATTTAATAAAAGCCAAACTCGTTTTTAGCCGGAGTCACAGCCGGACATGTAAGCCACCAAAAACAGCCCCCCTCGCGGCACACACACACACAAACAGACACACACAACAAGAGGCAGGCAGTTCAAGTCGCTTAGGTTTCCACTTTCAAGGTTGCAGCGCACGCCAAGAACTTGCGCAAAAAAAAACTTAAGATATATGTGTATATGGAAACTGAACAAACAGAAAGGCGGCAGCTGTCATACAGATTGCAGTGCATTTTGGGTGTGGGTCCGTTGTCGTATGCCCCACTTAGTTCACTTGAGGTTGACAAAGTCACTTCAACGGTTTTGAAAGGCGCAACTTGGGGCAGCGAGTTTGGTTGTTGTTGGTGCTGTGGCACATGCCAACCAACAGCCGTGTTGTGCAATTAGCGGCATGATTCATAAACACCAATTAAACCAATGAAAACAATGGCAATGTGCGCATGTGCCAATTTATGCGGCCAGTCAGCAAGTTTTTCACTTAAGCCGCTTTTAGCAAAGCCTCAGCCTCAGCGTTAACCACTTCCTTCTGCGCAGGTACGACGCCGGACGGCCTTGGCGTGGTGCGAGACGTAGTTTCACGCACGCCAAGAACAGTTTCAGAATGCGTTGGTGCTATAAATAAACGCAGCTTGGTTGCCGTTTCGGCCAACGGCCTTGAAAACGGGCCAGCTTACATAATTAATTGCAATCAAGTGCTCGGGGCTAGGCGGTCACATGCGCCACATATACACATATATATACATATATATATATTTTACCATTATATACGAGTATTTAAGCTGGCATGCGGAAAATCGGCGCGTGCAAACGAAAGACTTAAGGCACGAACTTGACTGCGACTGCAACTGTGACGCACATCAATCGCCAGCGACATTCGACGGCGTCTCAATTAACACTTAATGCACTCTTAACAGCTCGCAAAACGTATTGTTAGTCAATTTGATTTGTTTTTTCATTTACCCTTTATATCTTTCAACTGACCGCTGATTAATAAAAAAAATACAATAGCCAAACAAAATGTTTTTAAATATTTGCTTTATGTTTCGCTGCTCCTCTTGATATTTATTCACAGTTGTATCGCTCAGAATAAACGATATAATTGCGCTAAGATAAATTCATTTTTTTTGTGTATAATACTTGGTTAATTTCAATGCACTTACCATTGGTACCAACGAGATGGCCAAAATGCCAGCTGGCTAATTAAATTTCATGTATTCGCAAGTGTGTGAGTGTGTGTGTGTGAGAGTGTGATCATCGCTTAAAAATCAACAGCACGTTCGGCATACAAAAAAGTTTTATATATATTAGCAAGCCAAATGCCAACAACAAAAAAAAAACAACAACAGCGGCAAGCAAAACGGTGAAAAGAACGAAATGTTATGCGTTGTATATTATACAATATAAAACAGATGAAAAAAAAAACAAAAAAAAAATATCATCGAAATGAGCAAAATTCAGCGGTTGAACAAGAAACCTTTGGCATTCTGGGGGAACTTAATCACAGCACTCTAAAATAGAAGATGAAACAAAACAAAATGTTAATATTACCTTTCGGATTTTTTTCTTTTTTTGGAGGTTCGACACTGAATGATAACCATGGGTTCAAAGCATCATTAAGATGCTGCAGTTGACTCATGAATGAATTTGAACTATGTAACACATTCTATATAAAGAACAGTGCATCAAACTGACCGAGCATAGGTGGATATTTTCAGAGATTTTTTCAGCAACAGGCGTATTGCCGCGTATCTGGCACAGGTTGAGATTATATTTGTTTAGTGGGCGTGACAGCAATAGCTTTGTCAAACATGCCAGTAAATTAGCCAAAAAACAAGAGAGAAACAGCAAACTCTGCAGTGCCGAAGATTTAATGCTCTTGCTTTATATAAAAGACAGAGATATACAATATATTGTTTGTTACTATTGTTTATAATTTTGTAATTTTTTTGTAGTTTTTTATTTTATCGATATACCTTTTTCAACACGTCGTAATAAACTGAAAATACCCTAAAAAGTTCTATAAAAAAAACCAGAAGAAATAAATCCCGTTGAAATTAGAAATTTATCAGCTGCCAACAGATTTTGGTTTTATGCGTGACATATCTCAGTTTTATGGCCATTCTATTTGCCAATTAAAGCCAACGCCAACGCAAATAGAAAGCCACAAGAATGGACTTCAATGGAATTTACCGGATTGACCGCTAGCTATCATTTAACATGCGGCGCGACCTGGCAGCAATTAAACGCGCTCCCGAAATGGAGCAATCGGGCTGCTCATTTGGCTTGCAGGGCGCAATGTGCCCTTAATTTGTCACTGGTCGCCTTGATGTGGGCCATTAGATGTACGCTAAACGCTTCTGAATGGTGCTAAACGTTTAACAATTCGTTGCATGGGTGGGCAATGGGCCCAGCTAGGAAGTAACGACCAAATAAGGCAGCTGCTTTGGTTCTCAGACTCACTTTCAATGCCTACTCGAGCTGGCACAGATTGCGTTCACACACACACACACACATACATTTATATTTATTGATAAATCGCATTAAATGCCAATCACGTGCTTGACCGCCAATACACCTGTGTTATGGCAAGCTGGTAGCTGAATTTTGTCACAAAACGTTCACAATGCGCATTAACAAATCAGCTTGACTTTGAAACTGTTTTTCAACGCCAACAAAGTAAAACGTTCAAAAGCCAAGAAAACCCAAGCGGCCAATTGAAATGCAATGCAAGTTCAGCTGACGAAAAATGCAAAACTAAAAAAAAAGAGGTTAAACAAGACGCACACAATTACGAGCGGTGACATTGATCATTTCTGTGTTCAATATATACAATTTCTATAAAGCAGCACACAAAAAGTTTCAAAATCAAATGACTTAGGCGACAAACTGCGCTGACAAGCAGCAAATATTGTTATACTCGTTGCCGTAGTAAATAGTGTATATTGGCTTTGTACAATATCTGTTGGCTTTCTGTCCGTCAGTCTGTGCGTTCAATTCTTATCTCTCAAAATTTTACAGGTAGTCACAAAATTTGGTAGACAGTTTTCTAATATTCTCCTCCTCGCTTATTTTAAACTCTACTTAGAAAGAGTATTCCGCTGTCGTCTACACCCGACTGTGAAGTTCTTTCTTGTGTTTTCCTTTTTGGAAGTTCATTGGCTCGCAGATTGATTGGCTGATTGCTTAATAATCCGATGCCGGATTAAGGTTTTTACAATATGTATACGTACATAATTTGATTCCTTTACACGCCAACAATTTGGACAGACCGACCAGATCGCCCAGATGGCACTCAAAGAGTCATTCGCACGAGAATTTAATTGCAGCTGCTGTAATTATACTTATAAACATATAAAAAAAAAAATAAATAATAATAATTGGGGGGAAAACGCTCTTTTCAGAACCGGCATAAACACCCACACACGAAAATGATTTCACGCCGCAAGATTATATCGCGTTCCCTGGACAATTTGGATGCCATTGGGCAAGACGAGCAAGAGGAGGATGTTTGGCACGATCGCGAAAAGCTCTTCCGCGTAAGTTGAATTAAGTCTTGACGTATTTCGATTTTTATATATTTATTCTATTTGCAGGATCACATCAACGAAGTTTTGGCCAAGTGGGAACAGATTGATGATGAGATTTGGGCTAAGGTCATTGTCTTTGAGAAGAATCGACGCGTGGCCAAGGCCTACGCACGCTCCAATGTGATAACCATTAATGGTTCCAAGCACGGCTTCGATGGCGTACGGTAAGTGCTTTGAGCCACCTCTCCAATTGCAGTTAGTTATAACTGAACAATCTCTTGCAGTATTGGCCTGAATGGATTTGAGAATCCAATGCGCGATGCCGAAACAAAGGTAATCAAAAAATCAATTGGGGATGGCTTCAAGATCAAAATGGACGACACTGGCAACATATTCATCAAGCGCTACGGCAAGAGCAGCATCTATGTGAACAACACCTCGTTGGCCAACGAGGAGACCGTCATTGGCGGCGACATCATGCAAATGCCACAAATGTCGCTCACGGCGGGCACCTCGGCCAAACTGTTCGACATGAAGAAGTTCCAGACGAACATCAATCGGGAGTGCGCGCGTAATTATCCGGAGCGCAGTCGCTTGGAGCGCCAATGCCTGTCGGCCGTCTCCCTGGTCAAGTCCAACAATAATCTAATCAATACGCCGCTCTGGATAATGGTGGTCAATGTGGTGGCCATGGACATGCTCAAGAATCGCTTGCAGACGCTGCCCAAGTCGCTGGACGCGCTCGGCATGCGTGTGCCGCTGACGCACACCAGCGAGGATCCGTACTCCACCATTGAGAGCCAGGTGGGTCTGATTTATCCCACGCCCGCTGCCTCCGACGATTCGCAAAACTCGAGCAACTCGAGCAAGGGACGACGCAGCGTCTTCAGTGCCGCCTTCCTCAATGAGAGTCCGTACGTGCCAAAGGTGAGTGGACCCCAAACAAAAAACTGCGCACAGCTAATCCTAACTTGGTTTCCTCCACTGCAGCCGGACTACGAGGTGGCTGCCTCGATGGCGCCCGTTTATGCGGAAAAGAAGCGTTCGAAGAATACGCAACAGCGTAAAAAACAGGACGATCCCTACTACTGCGGCCTGCTGGCGCGCATACCCAACTTTATCAAGTCATCCAAGCAGCAGTGCGCCAGCAAACCCAAAAAGGAGCCGAAGATCTCGCGCAAGATATCCGCGCAGCATCATCAATTCCTGTTGGCGGCGCAGCAGCAGCAACAGCAACAACAGCCGGAGACGACGGCGCCCATTCCGATAGCCACGTTCCATCACTCGTACTTCCCTTATAAGCTATATACGCCACAGCATCGGCTCTCGCAGTCGCAGCTATCACTCTGGGATGCGCGTAGTCTAATCAGCGCACATGGTAGGTTCATAATGGTTCCTTCTTCCTAAAATGCTTCTCTAATCTCTATTTCTCTCTTCTCTCTTGCAGAATGAACGTTACTGGCTGGAGCTAATTTATTCATCGCCTAGCATTATATTACAATTATTTAGTCAAAGCATATGTTTTTTCAATTTGGTCAGTTGAGTGCATTTCGCGCAGTTTTGTGATGATAAATTATGCGAAATGCAGCCATCCTTATCAGCATACTTTTTGGCGTAGATCGTATAATACGCATTAACACTTATACTAATTTACCGCAGTTATGGATTAGACACCAGAGAAGAGATTTAATGATTATGCAATTTGTAATAATTAATTAAAATTTTGCCATAGTTTTTAAATCGTTTAAGACTGAGAACGTCCTAGAGTCGAGTTGTGTGCACAAAAAAAAAAAAAAAACAGCAATTGAAGAGTAAGTAAAAAAAAATTGAGAAGAAAAATAAAGAAAGCGCGCACATTTTGATAACAAAGAAAGTATAAGGATTTGTTGTCATAGGCAAATTGTTTGCTACTTTAGGCGATTAACTTTTATTGTTTTATTTCATGTAAATACATTTTCATATGTAAATAAGTTCGAATATTACACGTATGTGAACACTATGTAAACGTTTATGCATTAAAAGAAAGTTTTCCAAGCTGCATTTTTTATTTTAGTGGTAACTATTGACAAATTTGGGAAAACACAATAAAAGAATTTTTGCATTGGTAAATATATTCTACAAACATATTTTCTTGTGATATTTTAAATACTTACAAAGCGCCAAAGGTAACCGGTCTATCGATAACATTAACATCTGTTAACCTTACAGAGCTATGTTAGTTAACGTTAGCAGATCGATACTTTGAGCTCGATAGCAATTGTGCAGCCCTACTTATGCTGGTTGCCCAACGCCAAGCGGCCGCGTAAATTTTGTAAATTTTAGTAATCATTTTAACAACTTGGAAGAAATAAAACAAAAATTATAAGGAAAAACCATAAGCGCATAATTAACTGCAAAAGAAGCGCACGTTTGACAAACCGTATAAGATACGGTGACACAAATGAAAGTGAACGAGTTCCGTTGGCATTCAAAGGCTACCCATACATCCACAGGTTAGCATTGTAATTTAACTTATTTTTGTAGATAAATTCATGTTTAATTTGGTGAGCTCAAAATTTACAGTCTGTACATAAAGGTTTATATATTTATTTTTTGAAACTTTGTGGAAAAATCCAAAAATGGGTGAAAGTGCGTCTATCTAAGCTTCAGCCCCCTATATATACAATCCATTGTACTAACATTTACTCTATACAGACAGAAATGAAAACTGCATGGATTCTCGCATTTCAGACACACCCGTGGGCAACATGTACCGTCCGTCAAGTACCGCAATTGATATTGTTCCAGCAATTGCCCACATGATAATGTCGCCCAAATCCAGGGCTGCAGACAAGACGACAGCCAGTCCCAAACATTCGACTGAACTGTCACCCAAAACGGATCCCCACCTAGCCCATTTGCACCGTGACCTCAATAGCCCCAGCGCGGCGTTGCGCATGCGCGCCTTGCGTGCCCTCAAGTAACAGTGAAATAACCTTTGATATAAAATAAATGTTTATATGCATCCTCTTTGTTCAAGTAGTAGCCCCAATACAGCCGCCTACAACAATTTCGATGTTCCACATGCCGAAATAAGCATCATTACTGCCGAAGAACGAAATCCGTGTCCGCCGCCATCGCTCCCTGAAATTTTGAAGGATGTTATTGTCTACGTGGAGGTGCGCACCGGCAACGACAATCGCTCTGAGGGTGTCAAGACGATTATTGCCAAACTGGGCGCCCAAGTGAATGATCGTCTGTTGCGGTAAGCTAGATAGCTAGCTGCAAAAAAAAATTGCTTCTATTAACAATTTACATTTTACTTGGTAGCAATACCACCCACGTGGTCTTTAAGGACGGCCTTGTGTCCACCTATAAGCGCGCTCAGAGCTGGAATATACCGATTGTCTCCATATTGTGGATTGAGGCCTGCAAGGTTCAACGACGGTTGGTTGACCCGCAACAGTTTCCCATTAGCAATATTCACATGTATGAATATCCAGAGCTATATGGTAAAATTACGGTAAGTACTCTTCACCAATATATAGTATAACTAAATCAGGTTTTAATTATTTGTGCATTATACATGCTTATAATGTCTTCAGACATGACTTTAAATGTGTTTCGTCTTTATATATGCCTTATTTATTGCCACATCTTCCCTATAACTACGTTACACCTGCTTTTACAGATTTAATTATAGACATGTTTATTGTCCGATTGTTAGCCATTGTAAATTTTCCATAAATTGATTGCCACTAAAGCGTCAACTCCACTCAAAGCTAGTGGCTATTTAATTGGTTTATTTGCACCATAAAATTGCTATAAAATAAAGAAGTTGATAAGTTTTTGGGTTTCCATTATTGATAAGCGCTAACGTATTGCGGCATTATCTAAACGTCGTGACTCCGATAAGCTGCTAATAATTAATGAAATGAGAAGCTAGTCAAAAGTATTCAACAAAAATATACCCTCAATCCCAGCTTTAAAACATATAATAAATTTTAGAGTGCATGGGTTTTTTAAAGATTTTAAATATAGTTTTGTACAAGATAAAGAAAGGTTACAGCTTATCTTAGGCATACAAAATAGACAATAGACCTGCTTAGGGAGCTGACTCACAAAAGAGAAAAAGAGACACAATAGACCCATTATAATAATAATAATAAAGATGTGCAAAAAGTGAAAACGTACATCGTACATATGAAATATTTGCTAGTACTAGGTTTCATATCGTATACCCTTTACCAATTGTTGTGCCCAAAATGGCAGCACTAAAACCACGAAATAGAATCAAAAACGTTGACTCAATTTTGAGTGCCGTCTGCAAGTTAACGTACTTTTTGCCAAGTACGACAATTTCCCCGACAGATTCTTATCGCTGACAAACAAATGTCAAGCACTTAACGAATGTTGTTCTTGCTTTGGGTTATCTAATTCAATTTGCGTGTAACACAGCGTGTTTGGGCCTTGCGGTTATCAGTGGCCAGGAAGTCGGTAACAACGGGAGGCGCATCATAGTCAAGTCTCCAGGTTGAAAGCAAATGCAACTCTTTATATATATATAGATATATTTTGCACTATATGTAAAGACATTATGTTTTATTACTTACAAATATTACGACAGGTTATTTTTTCTAAAAGACTGACAATTAAAACCTATTTCACATGCACGTCTGTTTACCGCCGTTTCGCAAGAATAAAAATTATGCATGTATATATAAAAATGCCTCTCAAATTTACATAGCTTGCTAGAAAAAAATACAATAACAATTTAGCGAAGTTACTTATATAAAAAATACTAAGTTACGGTTGGTTATAATTTTTGTTTTTTTTTTTTTTGTTTTTTTTTTTGCTTGGGGCTGGCGTTAAACGCGCTGTAGGCAACGTTCTGAGATTGGTAGCAAATCTATTAAAAATACACTATATTTACACAAGACAATACGAATATCATATGGAGCCTGTGCCCGTTCTCATTTCGCAGCTGTTGCTATTTACACACAAGAAATGCGCATTAAGTACGTGCGATAAGTTAAATTTACACAATAATGATTTGTGAGTCCAGGGCTTTAACTGGGCCTGGAATGATGCTATATACCCATGCTTAGGAACATGTGCGTTGGCTGTGCTTCTTGTTCTAGTTTGTCCTGCTATTGTTGCTGTTGTTGTGGGGCCACATCAGGAGAGCGCCACCTCCAGGCACATCATTATCAAGAAACCAGAAACTGTGCCCCATGTGGCAATTGTGCCATTGCCGCTGGCATGCGCCTCCGGCAATATATCATCGGCCACAATGTATATCATGGCGCCGGCGGCAAAGGACAGCGCATAGGGCAGTATGAGATTGGCGAACGTCACCGCAACGGCGCCCAGCACCCCAAAGATGGGCTCCACCATGCCCGACAGCTGGCCGTACCACAAGGCACGCATCACACTAAATCCGGCCGCATGCAGAGGCAGACTGACGGCCAATCCCTCCGGGAAGTTTTGTATGCCAATGCCAATGGCCAGATTGCGTGCGCTCTCAAATGTCGAGCTGTTCGTGGTGCCCACAGCGCCGAAACTGACGCCCACTGCCAGACCTTCGGGTATGTTGTGCACCGTGATGGCCACCACCAGCAGCATGATCCGCTTCCACTGCGAGAGCGCCTCCTCGGCGCGCTGCTGCTCCAGTGTCGCCTCGGCCGTGTATGTGCACTGCTCCACTTCGTTGATGCTGCCCTTCTTTCGGCGCCGGGACTCGCCGCTGTGCTGCACACTCAGGCAGTCCGAGAAGCTGTCCAGACTCTTGGACACGTGCCGTGCGCTGTCGACGCCATTGCGTTTCATCTCGTCGATGGCAATTTCCGCCTTGTCCTTGTTGCCCTGCGTCATCTGGATCATCATGTTGGTGCTGTTCAGGCCCAGGTACGACATCAGCCGGTCGCAGCCGTAGACAAAGATCGAGCCCAGCAGAAAACCACCGGCCACGGGCAGAAACGAGTAGACACCATACAAATTGGAGGTCTCGGCCATTTCAATGGCCGGCCCGAGCAGCGACCAGAACGAGGCGGCAATCATCACGCCCGCCGCAAAGCCCAGCGCTGCGTCCAGCGATCGTCGCTGGGTGCCGCGCACAAAGATGACCAGAGCAGCACCGGCGGCCGTCAGGCCCCAGGTGAGCAGCGTGCCGAGCAGGGCTTGCGTGACGGGTCCATAGCCAGGTATCATCTTGGCTGTCTGTCTGTCTGTTTTCTTGGTGGCTTAGTGTGCCTGTCACTGGCTGGCTCCGATGATGATTCTCTGTTGGCCTTGTTTCAGTACACTTATAATTTATGTACGTGTAAAAGTTATCGCTGGGTAAAAATGAAAACAAGTTTCTTTTCAATAATTGTTTTCCCAGCCACCGCAGCAGATGACACACGGACAGAGGCGTCAGGGCCCCAGTTTACAGTTTACTTGCAAAAGTGCCACGTTCTTAGTTGCTCTTCGCACTAATTCTGAAGCTATTCTTGTTTTAATTTAGTTGACAATTGAAGCAAAACAAACGAAAGCTACAAACAATATTTTCAATTTGTTTGGCTCTCTCTCTCTCTCTCTCGGTATTTCTCTCACAGAGCTGCTAAATGAACCTTGTTTGTTTATTGGCGGAGAGTGGGTACACTTGTTGCTTATCACTTGCTTGCGGAAGTTTTCTTCAACAATACGTATTGTTTCTTGTTTATACAATTGTAGCCTGATATCGCGTAATACTGCTTGTTTAATTTTTGGTTTGTACACGAGCTAATTGAGCGCGACCGACACTGAATGAATGAGCCGCAGACTGAGGCTGTCGGCTTTGCTGTAGCAATTTTTATATGGCGGGGTAGCTGTTAAATCGCTCGCAGTTAGAACGGCGCAGCCGCAGTGAGTAAAACCAGGGCTGCACGCTAACTAAACAGTGTATACACACCTGTGTGCATAGTAAAATTCAAATACGAATTTAAGGCGCATTTAAATTTCTATTTTTCTTATATTTTAACATAACATGAAAATGCGTTTCAAAAATATGCATATTCATATAAAATTTGGCGTAAAGAGAGCGGTAAGAACTAGTTTCCACCACCTGACCTTTAAAGAGAGCGCGCAAGAGATAAAATCGCGCTAATATCAACAAAAGCCAGCAACGGCGTTGATATCACGTACACTATAAACAAATAAAACAGTGGTTTTTAGCTAAATGTGATTGACAGAACCAGTCCTAAAAGCAGAAACCAGCACCACCAGCAGCAGCAGCAATCACAAATGCTTTATCAGTTGACGTTGCGTCTAATTATTGTTGCTGTTTTGTTTTTGAAATTACTTGCAGCGCGTACGTTGCATGCAACCAGATTCCGAATTGAACAAACGGCCCCGTAAGCGCCAAGGGACACCCACAGGCGCCAAGGATAAGGAGAATAAGGATAAAGTTGCCAAGACGACTCCAAGCACAACAACGCCAAGGGTTAGTTTTCTTGCCCCCTTAGCAGTCGATTTATTAACATGGATAAATTTAATCTTCCAGAATACCATTTCCCGTTATTTTTCGCCCCTGAGCCAGACCAAAAAGTTGGCCGAATGCGACGATCACATAGAGTCACCAGCTACAAAACTGCTCAATAGGCAAGTACTCTAAAAGTCAATTTGGTCTCCGTCTTAATTATAATTGCTTTTAACACACAGAATGACCAACGGAAGCTTTACACCGCTGAAGATGCAGTCTCAGCCAGAAGCTGACAACGCCGGAATGGCCAAAGCGAATGAGATTGATCAAAATGGCATTGCGGATGCCACGATAGAAAAACCACCAGCTCACAGGAGCTTAAACTTTAGCCAGGGCCAGCGTGTCAGCAAGCCCAGGAGTAGTTCTTTAACAGTGGAGCCGGTAAAGGCATTTATGCCCGTGCGCGCCCAGCGACGGCGTAGTTCTATGTTCGGATCCGCTTCAGTAGAGCCTTCCGAGAATAAAGTGCAATCTGAGCCGCGTATGACGCGGCGGCGCAGCTTATTCATTATGTCACAAAAAGCCAGCATTGAGGAGGACAATACGCAGCAGCCGGCGGCACAGCCGGAGCAATATAGGCCACTTCGCCGTAGCTCCTTGCAGCTTACTGCTGCGCCTATTCTTGAAAATATGCCAGATCCAGCGGCGCAAAAGGAGACAGAGATGAGGCGCCGCAGCTTCGTTCATATTCCTGCTGCGGAGCCCAGCACACCGAAACTGCTTAAGAAACCCGCGTTCCAAGCCATTGCCGAGGAACCAGTGGTGGAACCTTCGACAACAGGCAGAGACATCCACGTGCAACAGACGTTGGATCTGAGCAACAGCACGCCTGACGTGCAGACAGAGACGTCGATCCACCACAAAACCAACTACGTGCAACAATCGATGGAGATCAGCATGTCCCACGCACACGTAATCGGCAGAGCAACCGAACGCCTCACGCTGCACACATCCAGCCAAATGGAAATTAGCGAAGTGAACGATGGGCACGTGAATCCGTATCTGGAGCTTTCTACTGGAAATTCTGCGAATGTCACCACACAAACATCACGGCAGAGCCTGGGTGAGCACACGCCGGTGCCAGTGTTTAGTTCAACCCGGTTGCCAGGTAGCTGCAGCTCCAGCCATCGGCGGCGTACGGTCTTTGACGTGAACATGGAGATGATCAATGACCGCATTAATAGCATAAACTACACATCGCAAAGCCGTGCGCTGGCATTGGCCAACCAGGCCGAGTTGGGCGAAAGTCGCGCCTTGACGCCACTGCAGGCAGTGGCGTTGAATGCAACAGACAATGCGCAACCATCGACTGAACCCAAAAAGAGGCGCCTCTTCACGCCAAACGACGAGATGTTGCCATCTACGCCATCGAGGTCAAGCAATAAATCACGCAGAAGCACCATCGGCAGTATAGGCTCAACCAGCACCGTGAAGAGACGACGCACTTTGGCGGGGCAAAAGCCAACAGCGGCGGTCGGACCAATTCTACAAAATGATTTTGAGATAATTGGCGAAAATATTACCGAAAAGGAGGATACAGCATGCGGCTCAGATGCAGCAGCTTCCAGTGCAGCCGAATCGCAAGGAGATGCCGTCAGGTCGGCAGTAAAACGACGCACTCTGCACACGCTGGTGCACACCAACATGCACAAGGATCAGGTGCAGGTCATCCAAAAGGTTGGTAATACGGCAGTGCGGCGTTAAGCGAAAGTTTTTAATTATATTTAGCTATGTGTATATTGTTTAAATTAGCTTTCATTTTTGTACCCATTAGTTTGTAGTCTCTTATATCTGTCCAATGCAAAAGATTTTAGTATAGATTGTGATTATATTGATATTGTAACGAATTTTAATCATTTCCCCTTCCCGTTATATCCTCAATTAAGTAATTTGTATCAATATAGTTCTAGTTTAGTTTCATTTTAATCATGAATTCAGTAATTATTGATAAAACTTAGTTAACACGCAGTAGCCGTAAAACATGCGAATAAATTACACATTGAATATTGCAAAAACAAAGAGTTTAGTTGTATTAATTTGCCCTTGATTATTGGTGGCCATTAATCTATGCATCCTCGCTACATAAATTTCAATTGACCTTCTGTTTCTGGCACGCCATCTCAGGCCATACGCAAACTGCATGGAATGCGCCTGGATCCCACGGTCACCAAGCGCACCACACACCTGGTTAGCCTGGAGCCACGTCGCACGCTGAATATGCTACGTGGCCTGATGCGCGGCGTCTGGATTGTGAACTACAAATGGGTCCTCGAATCGTTGCGTGCCGGCAAATGGGTTAACGAGGAGAAATACGAACTAACCTCGTTCTCACGGGCCGTCGAGGTAAGTCCACCAAATTGGCCAATAAGCGGATATTAGCTATGCTAAATCGATAACCCAATCACTGCCAGATTTGTCGCACTGAACGGCAAGCATTTGGCCTATCCTATCGCTGTGAACTGTTTCGCTTTATGGAGACCTTCTACGTGTCGTCTCTGTGCCGACCCATCACATTCAACAACATTAAGGAGCTGCTGCTGCTTGGCGGCGCCACGTTAACCGAGAATCGCTACAAGGCCAAGTTCATTGTGGGCGACAAGCGACGCGCCGTGGACGATCGCATCTATTTGTCGCCGTTATGGGTCCTAGACAGTATAACTGCAATGCAAATCCAAAAGTTTGATAAATACTTGATGAAATGCGCCATTGTAACCCCGTATGGCATACGATACGAGGACCCATCCGAAGGGGATAAACCACGACGACATTTGACAGTCTGCTACAGAGACCCGACTTTAGTGATGAACAAATAGGCAGTGACCTGTCCCTAACCATCATGTAATTTAAGTTTTTCCAGTTGAGTTACTGTTTCCGAATGTTCTCTACAATTTAACACCGAATTTTGGCGTCCAAATTTTTGTCAATGTTATCGCCAGATATAATTTAAAGACACGTCGTATGTTCCAAGTGGCAATTAAATGCTTTATTTCAACTCTTGCATTTTTATTTATGTAAATGAGGTATAGTTTTGTTGTATAGTTTGCAGTTCCTTGTACTTCTTGTCGTAGTGTTTTGTACTTTCACATTTTGGCAGATGATAAAACAACAAAATTATAAAATGCGATATTGGAGGGGGAAGGAAAGCTGAAACCAAAAAAATCGCAACCTAAAATATGTGGAAAATGTCTTGTTTTTAGCGAAAAAGAATAAATACGAAATGTGGTTTATTTGTTGTAAATAAAGTTATTTATCTTTTCGATTGTAGTAATGTTTTTTGTTTCAAAATAGAGTGTACAAAGTAGTTGTGCAAAAATAAAAGATAAGAAATCAAAATTTTAATTTTAACGAATATACGAATATATAAATGCTATACGCCTGCGCTACTGCTACACAATTATACGAACTATGAAATATGATAGCATAATAAAATCAATTTACTATGCTATCATATATAAATGTTGGTAAACTTAAGATTGAGAGTACATTTGTATTAATTTGTTGCTGCTTCTGCTGCGGCTGCCACTCTCAATCATCTAGGCGGCGATGGCGTTTAGCATTCGTATCCTACGAAATTCTTTGCGATGGAAAAAATTAAACTTTTGCTTTTGTTGGAACATCATCTTATCATTCATCTTGCCCAGGACAGGTGTTTGTGTTATACTACTGTTGTGCTTATCGTTGCTGTTGTTGTTGCTGCTGCTGTTGTTATTGCTGTTGCTGTTGAGTTGTGGCTGCTTCATATCGTTGCTGTTGTTGTTTGTGTCGAAGCAAACCAGCTACTTCTTGCCCTTGGTGGCCTTCTCAGCGGCCTTGGTGACCTTGCCACCGGAAGCGTCCTTGAAGTTGACAGCCTTGATGACACCGACAGCGACAGTCTGTCTCATGTCACGAACAGCGAAACGACCCAGAGGAGGGAACTCCTGGAAGGACTCAACGCACAGAGGCTTGGATGGCACCAAGTTGACGATGGCAGCATCACCAGACTTGATGAACTTGGGGTTCTCCTCAGTGGTCTTGCCAGAACGACGATCGACCTTCTCCTTGATCTCAGCGAATTTGCAAGCAATGTGAGCGGTGTGGCAATCCAACACTGGAGTGTAGCCGTTGGCAATCTGGCCAGGGTGGTTCAGCACGATGACCTGAGCGGTGAAATCGGCAGCGCCCTTGGGGGGGCTGGCCTTGGAGTCACCGGCAACGTAGCCACGACGCAGCTCCTTGACGGAGACGTTCTTAACGTTGAAACCAACGTTGTCACCGGGAACGGCCTCGGTGAGGGCTTCGTGGTGCATCTCCACGGACTTAACCTCAGTGGTGATGTTAGCTGGGGCGAAAACAACAACACAGCCGGGCTTCAGGACACCAGTCTCGACACGACCGACGGGTACTGTTCCAATACCGCCAATTTTGTAGACATCCTGCAGGGGCAGACGGAGAGCCTTGTCGGTTGGGCGGGCTGGTGGCAGGATAGCATCGAGGGCATCAATGAGGGTCTTGCCATCGGCATTACCTTCCTTGCGCTCCACCTTCCATCCCTTGAACCAGGGCATGTTGGTTGATGGTTCCAACATGTTGTCGCCGTGCCATCCGGAAATGGGCACGAAGGCAACGGCCGCCGGGTTGTAGCCGATCTTCTTGATGTACGAAGACACCTCCTTCTTGATTTCCTCATAACGGGCCTCGCTGTATGGTGGCTCAGATGAATCCATCTTGTTGACACCAACAATCAGCTGCTTCACACCCAGGGTGAAGGCAAGCAGGGCGTGCTCGCGGGTCTGACCGTTCTTGGAGATACCGGCCTCGAATTCACCAGTACCAGCAGCAACAATCAAGACAGCACAATCAGCCTGGGAGGTACCAGTGATCATGTTCTTGATGAAATCTCTGTGGCCGGGAGCATCAATGATGGTCACGTAGTACTTGGCAGTCTCGAACTTCCACAGAGCGATATCAATGGTGATACCACGCTCACGCTCGGCCTTCAATTTATCCAAAACCCATGCGTACTTGAACGAGCCCTTGCCCATCTCCTGAGCCTCCTTCTCGAACTTCTCGATGGTACGCTTGTCGATACCACCGCACTTGTAGATCAAGTGACCGGTGGTGGTGGACTTGCCAGAATCGACGTGTCCAATCACGACAATGTTGATGTGAATCTTTTCCTTACCCATGTTGGCTTATAGGAGCTGTTGGGTGTTTAAATAGTTGGTTTGGTTGGGATGTGTTGTTGGAGATTCGCAACGTGCATCAGGTGTGTGTAAAATGGGTTCACACAGGCACAATCAGCAATCGGGGGAAGAAACAGAAGGGTAAACAAAATTTGTTAGCAAAACAAATATTTAACGGGATAATCATTAGTAAATTGCACAAGGGGAGAAAAAAAAATATGACCTCAAATTTATTTTTGCCGACGTTCATAAAATTTGACTTTGGTTTGCGTGCCAGCAATTCAACCTAACCTCAAAACGAAACGTGTTTGCGTTTGTATTTTAAACACTTTGGCTTCGCAGAGAAAACTCGGCATTGAGGTTAGGTTTAGCCGCAGCCGCATGTCTCTTGGTGGTGGAAATGTGTTTGTGTGTGTGTAACAAAGGCAAAAACGAAACTGGCAACAAGGAACGTGCAAAGAAAAAAAAATTATTTATACAAAAATGCCTATATAATTATATATATACTCGATTTTATTTCAGTGATTTTGGTATTTTTGCTTTCGTCAAAGTTCTTCAGTAGCAGAACTGAATTAATATCATCATTTAAAAATCGAGATAATATATAAGATAATGAAATATAATATGTATATATGAATACATACACACATATTTAAAATACATATGTACAAAGAAATTTCCAGCAAAATTTAGTCTAGCCATGTGGCTGTGTGTGTGACGCTCTGTTGCCGGCCGCTTTAGTGGCGCAAGAGAGTGAGTGAGAAAGCAAGGTAAAATGGCGACCGAGCAATGATTCGAACAAAGGCAGACGGATGATCAAGCAGTGGTCGGCAGCGCGATAGAGAAGCAACGATCAAGAACTGAAGTGCACTGCAGGCCGACCATTTTGGACACGAACAATGCAAAGATAACAAATTTCACGAGTTAAAATAGTTGCCTATCTGAAATTTCGCAACATTGAATATATTTAATTGGCACACATGGCAATCATTGGCTGCTGCCGTTGAGGGCATTAACTTGACTTTTTGTTGCTGCAAGCAGTCACACCATCGCTTTGTAAGCCGCCATCTTGAAATTCTATGCCCATACATATAGAGAAAAGTGGAAAATTTCGCGTATGCAAAAAAAAGCACGTTGTGCTTGCTGGTGAAATTTTGCAATTTAATGCAGTGCAAATATTGAAACTTGTGGTTTTTTTTACGGATATTTAAACATGTTGCACCGATGCAAATAGTCTTGTTCTCGCCCCAATTGGATCGGATTCCCACATGTGCCACGCATGAGGGCGTGGCATCAGCAGCAGCAATTACACCATATTGCAGAATTCAAATTGACTCATCTGAGCAATTAAATATTAAAAATTAGTCATGGACAATTTCCAATGCGCTACTGCTTGCCACGTGTTTGCGCTTTAGTCATCGTCACCACCTTTCACTTTGCGCCGCCTTATAGGTTAACTCAGTGCACACACACATACACATGTTAGAAAATATGCAGATTTTAAAAGTCCAATTGCATATTTGTTTATAAACTAATAGTTTGCTGCACTATGCTGGTTCATTGCACATATTTTGTTTTTAAAAAGTATGCACTTAAAATTTCTTTTCACTTGGTAACAAAACTTACTCTCGAATAAATTGAATGAGAAATCACAAAGTCTATGCTATGCCGGCGACAGACTTGAACAAAGTGAACGAGTGTTCGGCTTGGCAGGAAGCTTGTAGCCTCGTTTCTGCAAGCGTGGCGTTACAGAGTTGCACACCACTTATCGAATACATTGAACACAATGTGTCGCAAATATCGCAAACAAGTTATTTAACATTAACACAGACTGTTATGTGGGGAGTAATCAATGTTAAGTGAGGAGTAGCACCCTCCAACAGTGTTATAAAATGTCAATGACGTGGCTTAGCCATCAAAACGAATTTAATTCTCGTGAAGTATTTGACCGGCCCGGACGTATATTTTTGGTAGCACTCGGTTGGCGAATAGTATTCGTTTAAAAATACATAAAACTAAGTTACTAAATACAAACCAACGAAATGTGGCGTTCAACAGCTGCAGTGATTTTATTCGGTTTTATCGCAACTGTTGCCGGCGCCGAGGTTGATGTGCTGGAACTCGGCGACGATAATTTCGTATCCACTTTGAAGCAGCATGAAACAACATTGGTTATGTTCTATGCCCCATGGTAAGTCGGATGTGGGGAGTGGGCGTGGCACCCATTTGCCATCTTGACAATAAACGCTGTCGCGTCGTAATTGTTAACGGAAAATGCACTTGTAGCGCAATTAATCGAATTATAAAAGTACACGTCAGCGCTGCCGTGCGGGAAAAAAAGGCCCGTATCGGGATTGACAAGTCAGTGTCGGCCATTTTAGGCTTGTATATACACATATATACATATGTTTATATACGTGTGTGTGTGTGCGCGCTGATAGTTTAAGCTGTAAACTTGTCTGCTTGAACTTGTACATGATAATGTTTCTTTTGAGTATGTGTGTAGACAAAGAGTGAAGAAAACTAAAACAGCTTCTCAAAGACCGGCCGGCAATTTGCTTGCTCTCTGATGCCGAATTCTAAAACAACGGCAAACCTTATCAGCTGCAACATAAGCACGGAACAAGCAATTTAATGAAGTCGCTTTGATAAGGCGAACTGTTGATAAGAGACGTTAAGAAAAATAGTTTCCTAATTTTCGTATTTTTTTTTACTTGAAATATATGTTTGATAAACGATAAATTCTAGAACCATGTGACGTGTCCCTTAAAAACGTACCCTTTTTTATTCTTTTAGGTGCGGACATTGCAAGCGTTTGAAGCCCGAATATGCAAAGGCCGCTGAGATAATCAAGGATGACGATCCGCCAATTAAATTGGCCAAGGTATACAACAGTTAAATACATAATTTACAATTGATTTCTATCGTCGTCCGTTTGCTTCACACAGGTCGATTGTACCGAGGCTGGCAAGGAGATTTGCAACAAATACTCGGTTAGCGGTTATCCCACGCTAAAGATCTTCCGCCAAGATGAGGTGTCGCAGGACTACAATGGTCCGCGCGAGGCCAATGGCATTGCCAAGTATATGCGCGCCCAGGTGGGACCTGCCTCCAAGCAAGTGCGCAACGTTGAGGAGCTCAAGAAATTCCTGGACACCAAGGATACCACAATCTTTGGTTACTTTAACGATATCGACTCGAAATTGGCCAAAACATTCCTGAAGTTTGCGGACAAGAACCGTGAGAAGTATCGCTTTGGACACTCCACAGACGAGGAGGTGCTGAAGCAGCAGGGCGAAACGTAAGTGAGGGACGACTGCATGAGCAAGAGTCAAGATGGGGCACATCATCTATATATATATTTCTTACTTTTAATAAATAGTTTGTAACTCATCGTAATCTAGATTCCATATTCATAAAAGTTCTTCAGCATATCATTTCATATTGTTAACTTAGAAGTAGTGGGAATTTATTATTTACCCAACTATTAATCCCATGCAATTTGTGCTCTATTCCATACAGAGATAAGATTGTGCTTATCCGCGCACCACACTTGAACAACAAATTCGAGTCTTCCACTATTAAGTTTGAGGGCAGCTCCGACTCCGATCTGAGCACTTTCATCACGGAGAATTTGTAAGTTAACTTGGATAACCTCTAATTTCTGTTTGGTCAGCTAATGATTTGCTTTATAGCCATGGCTTGGTTGGTCATCGCACCCAGGATACAGTCCGCGATTTCCAGAATCCTTTGATTACCGCTTATTATGGCGTCGATTACCAGAAGAACCCCAAGGGCACCAACTACTGGCGTAACCGTGTGCTCAAGGTGGCCAAGGAGTTTGTTGGCCAGCTGAACTTTGCCATCAGCTCCAAGGATGATTTCCAGCATGAGCTGAACGAGTACGGCTATGATTTTGTCGGTGATAAGCCCGTCATTTTGGCCCGCGATGCCAAGAATCTGAAATACGCACTAAAGGAAGAGTTCTCCGTGGAGAATCTGAAGGACTTTGCTGAAAAGTTGCTGAACAACGAACTGGAGCCGTATATCAAGAGCGAGCCAGTGCCAGAGTCCAATGATACGCCTGTCAAGGTCGCTGTTGCCAAGAACTTCGATGAGGTGGTGATCAACAACGGCAAGGATACGCTGGTCGAGTTCTATGCCCCGTGGTGCGGTCACTGCAAGAAACTGACGCCCATCTACGAGGAGTTGGCCGAGAAGCTGCAGGGCGAAGAAGTGGCCATTGTCAAGATGGATGCCACTGCCAACGATGTGCCGCCAGAGTTCAATGTGCGCGGCTTCCCAACGCTCTTCTGGCTGCCCAAAGACTCGAAGAACAAGCCCGTTAGCTACAACGGCGGTCGCGAACTGGATGATTTCATCAAGTACATTGCCAAGGAGGCGACCACAGAACTGAAGGGCTTCGACCGCAGCGGCAAGCCCAAGAAGACCGAGCTGTAGACGCCAACTCGCGCCAGCCGGCGTATATATAAACTAGCGTATAACTAAGTAGCATTTCCATATTTTTGTAAAATCGAATGCATTCTCAGCCAACAGCAAAACAACAAAAGCGATGTGTATTAAATTATTTAATAGTGTGATGATTTCTTAAATTTCCAATTAATGCTGTCAATAAACGTAAATTGTACTCTCTTAACAATATCTTAGCTTAATATAATAATAAAGGTCATCACACTTGGAATCAAAAGTCCGCATTCAGATGCTGCATGGGCTCCTCCATCATGACCCGAAACCAGTCGGGTATAAACGAATGCTCGTTACGGTGCTCGGCAATTTTGTACGTCACACTGCCGCTCTTCGAATCGTACTCCAGCAGATAGACTGTGCTGGCGCTGTTCACGTGCGTCAACAACATCTGGATGGTGGCCAAAAGCCGACGCAAGAAATGGCCACATATATTTGGTGACCAATCGTTTTCCTGCAGAGGCAGCAGCGTATAAATTTACGAATAATCCGATGGAGCTGTGGATATACTTACACATTCCCGCCACAGCTCGCGCACCATTGAATGCTTAATCTTCTGCACGTACGCATCCTTGTCGTAGTAGGCTATGTAGACTTTCTCGATGCCGACCAGAAAAGCCTCGACCCACCATTTGAGCACATCGTGGCGATTGTGTGACGACCACTCGGCCCGGTTCATGGTGTCCAAGCGCAGCTGTAGATCCACATGGGTCTTGGCCACTCCAATGCTACAAAGGTCACAGTATCATAACGGTCTTAATGATTAGGAAACCCTATCGTACTCACAATGGACTCGTGCTATGCTCGGCTATGATCGGCGCATCGAACAAAACTTGTACGCCGCATATTTCCATGCTGAATACACAATAGTATTGACCCTCCAGCTGCTTGTGCTGATAGGCATCAGGACGCACGATGTCGCCGTCTGCAGGGGTTAAGATGTGTTAGGCTGAGCTAAGGTTTATATCTGAATTGTGATGCTCACCCATGGCCACCAGGCAGTGTTGTCGCAGTTTCTTCATCCAGTTGGCCATCATAAGCGTCTTTAAATGTTCCGGATCAAAGATCGATGATGGGCTCTCGGAGTTTTGCACCTGGCACAGGTAGATGGTTTTGCGGTACTTGCTCGCGGCAATTGTCCAGTTATTTTTGTTGTCGTACGGGGAGCACATTATCAACCGCAACACCTCCCGGCTGCAAACAATGTCCGCGTCCACCTGTAGAAATCCGTGCTCGTTGCGCTTGATTAACTTTTCGTACGAGCGTTGCAGGAAGTAGAACATATTATCCAAGTATCTGTGTTTCGAGAAGGACTTATCGACATCAATATTGTCGCCGATGGCGTTTAAGGAGAACGGAAATGCGCTGGGCGCCAATTGAGTTAGGAAACAAATTCGCGAGGGCGAATTCTCGAAATGCCCCTCGGGCGATAAACTGTATTCGCCCACTCGCAATGGTTGCTTGAGAGTGGGGAACGATTCCTTGTCTTGTTGCGGTAAAGAGCGCGCATTTATGTTTAAAACCTTATAATTGGAATACATTTTAACACCGTTTACGAACTCTATTCACGTGGACGTTTTTTGGCGTTTTTGAATGTTGCGCGAAAAACAGTTACATGCAGAGTTCTTCTTCTATGCTGGACATTAACTGCGAAAATGTAAACAAAACGTTGCGCAAGCAGGTGAATGTATAATTGTATTTTTGGTATTTTTGACGACTGCGGTCACACTTCAACCGGGCGACTGCACTGCACGTGTTTTAAAATTTCGCATTGTTGATACGTCCGTTGAAACATCGTGTTTTAAGATATAGAATTTTAATGCACACAAGAACAAGCTATGGAAGTGAATATAAACAAGCTGCGACGCAGTATACAACAGCTTTTACAGCTAACTGCCAGTGAGCCACAGGACGATGTTTTTGTTTTAAACGTGCAGAAATTTCTCAAGAAGAAGGTGAGTAAAATTTTAGCTGTTTAGCACAGATTTTATTCAAACTCTTCTCAGCGCTACGTGGAACAGGATGTGGAGCGGCTGTTCAACAGTCTAAGCCAGCAGCTAACGCTGCCCGGCTACACGCTGCCACTGGCCCTAAGCTTCGAGGAGCAACTCCTCCTGCTGCTGACAATATCGCTGCGTTGCGATGCAGTTGCTCAAGTCCAGCAATATAAGGCGGAATGCATTGCGCTGGCCAAGCTACTGCAGCTGTCGGTCGATGCCAAAAGGTGAGTTCCCTGTAAATATGCTGAACAACTCTAATGCCATGCCCCACAGATTTGCGAAGAGTTACTTCCGTAACAAGCCCGCTCCCTTCGAGCAGCCACAAGGCGACGAACACGTGCAGGCACCCAGTAAGAAGTCAAAGAAGACACATGCCAATGGCTCGGCGGCGCCGAAAGAGCAGCACTTGAATTTGGAGCTCATAAAATGCTGCTATCAGCTGCTGAAAAGCGATGCAATCTACTACCGCGAGCTGTGGGACTGGTCCCAGTTCCTGGCCAACTATACGCACGCCAGATTCGAGTGCCAGCTAACGCAGCTCTACTGCAATCACATAATGGCCATGCTAACGGATATGACCACCACGCAGTTGCACGCGCTGAACGCACAAATACCCGTCCAGGTGCAGCTGCAATTCGAGGAGCAGCAGACGCTGCCAACGCCCATGAAGTACAGCTACTTACCCGACCTGCCGGAGCAGCAGCTCACGCTGAAGCTGGCGCAGGCTAACCAAACCGTAACCAATGTCGAGGGCGTGCTCCTGCCCATCTTTAACCAGGAAAACCAGCAGTTCTATGCAGAAACCGATGGCTGTTACGATCGCATTGTGAAAGTGGACTCAACCATTGTAAATCTGCGCAGCATAGCACTGGGCGTGGCTGCCGCCAAACCCATTTGCCTCTCTGGCCCAGTTGGTTGCGGTAAGACCACTCTAATTGAGTATCTGGCACGTAAGACTGGACGCATTTGCCCCAAGCCAAAGGAGGTTGAAATTCGTGCTCAAGCGCAGGCAGACGACGAGCTGCTCAAGCCGAAGAAGAAACCAAAGGCGGCCAAGAATGCGGGAGAGAAACGGAAAATGACTGAAGTACCACTAGAGGATTTGATGGTGCTGGAGGATGGCGATGGGCTGGCGCAGAAAAACGGCTTCTTGCGCATTCAGCTGGGCGATCAGACCGATAGTAAAATGCTATTGGGTCAATATCGCTGCACAGATGTGCCCGGCGAATTCGTCTGGCTGCCCGGCGTATTGACACAGGTAAAGGCAATTGGATATATGTTCAATACAATTATTGACTTCTGTTTACTCTACAACAGGCTGTCATGCATGGCTACTGGCTGCTCTTAGAGGATCTGGACGCCGCCACGCAGGACACCTACACTATATTAAGCAGCTTGCTGGAGCGCAACTATCTGAGCGTGCCTGGTTTTAGGGATTGTGTCAAGATAGAGCCTGGCTTTCAACTTTTTGTTACCGTGCGGTAAGTGTGGAAAACCTAGAAACTTGGAGTTATTAACCATTATATTCTCGTACTTGTCACAGCACCAATAAGTCATCCAACTCCAGTCAGAAATCGCTCTACTCCCTGTTGGAGAAATATTTATATACTATCAATATTTTGCCGCTGTCCCGCAACGAGCTGTGCAAAGTTGTGAGCACCAACTATGCGAAATTGGCCACTGTCGCCAATCGTATTGTGGATGTCTTTTTGACCTTTTCCAGTGGTGATCACACGGCTGCGGATAATTTGCGTCAACAGGAGAGCAGCGATAAGGCAGATACCACCGAAAACTATGTGGCCTTGCCGTTTGAACAGGTTACGCTCTCCAGCATGCCCAACTCGGGACGGCTGGTGTCCACGCGGGATCTGATTAAGCTGTGCCAACGCTCGAATGCTCAGTTCTCTGTGACCAGCGCCGAGTGCGCTTACTTTGTCTTCCAAAATGCCGTCGATGTCTTCTGTTCGTATTTGTCGCAGAGCAAGGAGAAGACCGCTCTGATCACAAACATTGGCGCCAAGCTGGGCATCATTCGATCCCGCTGCGAGCACTTTGCCAACGACTACAAACCGGACGTGGAGTTTGGAAAGCAAACCTTCAAAATTGGACGTGCCACACTGCCAACTATAACACCAGAAGAACAGGAGGAACTCAATGATAACCTAAGCGCCTCGAAGAGACAAAAACTAACGATGCAGACGAAGAAGGCAATCTTCAAGCCGCCAGCCAAGCGGGCGACCTTCTCGTTTACGCGTCTGGCCAGCTGCATCCTGGAGCGCATTGCGGTCTGCGTCAGCCACTCGGAGCCGGTGCTGCTGGTGGGCGAAACGGGTGTGGGCAAGACCTCATCCGTCCAATATCTGGCCGAGCGCACAGAGCATAAACTGGTGGCCATCAACATGAATAATCAGTCGGATGTTTCGGATTTGGTGGGCGGCTTTAAGCCCGTCGAGCTGAACTATGTGCTCGCCCCGCTGCGCTTCGAGTTCGAGCATCTGTTCAGCGAGACCTTCAATGCCGAGAAGAACCAACAGTTTCTGCGCATCTTTGCGACGCACTTCAACAATGGACGCCACAGCGTCATCATACGCACCATGCTCAGTGTGAGCAACAGCATGTTCAGCAAGCCGGAGCACAAGCTGAATCCGTTGTTGCCGCGCTGGCAAACACTGCACGAGAAGCTGCAGCGTCTGCAATTGCAGCTGGAGAAGAGCATCAATATATCGTTTGCCTTCATACCCGGCTCACTGGTGAACAGCATCAGCAACGGCGATTGGGTGCTGCTCGATGAGATCAATTTGGCCTCGGCCGAGACACTGGAGTGCCTGTCCACCATACTGGAGCCGGAGGGTTCGGTGGTGCTGCTGGAACGCGGTGATTTTATGCCCGTTAAACGGCATCCCGATTTTCGCATATTCGCCTGCATGAATCCCAACACGGATATCGGCAAGAAGGATTTGCCCGTCGGCATACGCAATCGCTTCACGGAGTTCTTTGTCGACGAGCTGACCACAGATGCCGATTTGGGTTTGCTTGTGGGCGATTATCTGGCCAATACGGGCATTCAGCGCAAATCGGTGCACAGCATTGTCCAGCTCTACAAATCGCTGCGACGCCTCTCCGAGCTGCAGCTGAACGATGGCCTCGGCAATCGTCCCGTTTACTCGCTGCGCACGCTCTGCCGGAGTTTGCGCATTTGCGCCCGCAATTTGTGCGGCTCCATTGAGCGTAATCTGTACGAAAGCTTCTGCCTGAGTTTTCTCACCCAGCTGGATCCGGAATCGCATCAGCTGGTGCTGCTGCTCATTCGGGATGCACTGCTGCAGAATGCCAAGGCTGTGCTGAATCATCCCCTGCCCCAGCTGGGCGAGAATTATCTGCAATTCGAGGGCTATTGGATACAGCGTGGCAGCCTGGAGCTGCAGTCCTGCGAGCACTATATACTGACCGGCAGCGTTAGGAAGAATCTGCAGGATCTGGCGCGCATCATTTCGATTGGCAAGCTGCCCATCCTGCTCCAGGGACCCACCAGTGCCGGCAAGACGAGTCTCATCGACTATGTCGCCCGGCGCAGCGGCAATCGCTGTCTCCGCATCAACAATCACGAGCACACCGATCTGCAGGAGTACATTGGCACCTATGCGACCGATGTCAGCGGCAAGCTGAGCTTCCGCGAGGGCGTCCTGGTGCAGGCCATGCGCCACGGCTACTGGATCATCTTGGACGAACTGAACCTGGCCTCGACGGACATCCTGGAGGCGCTCAATCGCGTGCTGGACGACAACCGCGAGCTGTACATTGCCGAGACACAAACGCTGGTGAAAGCGCATCCCAACTTTATGCTCTTTGCCACACAGAATCCGCCGGGTCTTTATGGTGGCCGCAAGACGCTCTCGCGCGCCTTCAAGAATCGCTTCATTGAGCTGCACTTTGCGGACATTCCGCGCGCCGAATTGGAGACCATATTGGAGCAGCGCTGCCTGATGCCCGCCTCGTATGCGCGCAAGATGGTGCAGTGCATGACGCAGCTGCAGCAGCATCGGAAGAACACCTCCAAGCAGGTGTTCACGCTGCGCGACCTCTTCCGCTGGGGCAATCGCTATACGCTGGCGGACAAGGCACTGCAGCAGGATGCCAAGTACGACTGGAATCAGCATCTGGTTGAGGAGGGCTATCTGGTGCTCTCGGCCAAGGTGCGCTCCAGCGAGGAGCTGCAGGTAATCGAACAGACCCTCTACGGCAACTTCAAGAAGCGCCTCGACCTGGAGCTGCTCTTCGATATACACACTAAGCGCGTCACCTCGGCGGTCAGTCGGCACATCCTGGAGGCCATACGCAACTTCAAGCAGCGCGGCGACATTGTCTGGACCCGGAACATGACCCGCATGGCGGTGCTCACCGCCAAGGCGCTGCAGTTCGACGAACCGGTGCTGCTGGTGGGTCCCACGGGCTGTGGCAAGACCACCGTCTGCCAGCTGCTGGCGAGCATTGCCCAGGTGCGTCTGCGCATCCTTAATTGCCATATGCACACGGAGGGTGCGGACTTCCTCGGCGGCTTGCGGCCCTGTCGCGGCCAGGACAACGCACAACAGTCGCAAAAACTGTTCGAATGGGCCGACGGACCGCTCATCTATGCCATGCAGGAGGGTTCCTATTTTATGGCCGACGAAATCTCGCTGGCTGAGGATTCAGTGCTGGAGCGGCTCAATTGCATACTGGAGCCGGAGCGCAGTGTCCTCCTGGCCGAAAAGGGTGGTGAGTATACTTCCACATCACTGGATTTAAGATTTAATCTGGTTTTTATACCCTGCACCCATTGAAAATTTGGACCAAAAATTTTATTTTTAAACTGAAATGTAGAATTCATCTAGACAACGAACCGTGAACAAAAAGACCTTCCTTATGAAAATCGGTTGGGACTTGGCAATGTTACGACTAGGGAAAGTTGAGACCTATCCTAATATGGAAACCCAAGGGTTTATATTCGAAAATTTTTTACATGAATTTGGACCAAAAATTTTATTTTTAAACTGAAATGTAGAACTCATCTAGACAACGAACCATGAACAAAAAGACCATCCACATTAAAATCGGTTGAGTTTTGGCAAAGTTACGACTAGGGAAAGTTGAGACTTATCCTAATATGGAAACCCAAGGGTTTATGTTCGAAAATTTTTTACATGAATTTGGACCAAAAATTTTATTTTTAAACTGAAATGTAGAACTCATCTAGACGCCGAACCATGAACAAAAAGACCATCCTGATCAAAATCGGTTGAGTTTTGGCAAAGTTACGACTGGGAAAAGTTAAGATCTATCCGAATATGGGAACCCAAGGGTATATATTCGAAAATTTTTTACATGAATTTGTACCAAAAATTTTATTTTTAAACTGAAATGTAGAATTCATCTAGACAACAAGCCATGAACAAAAAGACCTTCCTTATGAAAATCGGTTGGGTTTTGGCAAAGTTACGACTAGGGAAAGTTGAGACCTATCCTATTGGTTTTTTGGTTTTTTAACATATCTCAGAGACTAAGACAAAGACGAAAATTTTGATTATTTCTGATTTTAATGGTTTTCCCAAGTCCTGAAAATTCCAAACAGATGAAACTCTTATTTTAGAAGTTATTACAGAATTAATAATAATTAAATACGTGGTTCACATTAATCTTACTAAGTGCTCATTTTTGCACAGGTGGCGTTGTGGAGGAGCCGATGGCCACGGCCGACGAGAGCGAAGCGAATCTTAGTAAGGACTTTTTGGTGCAGGCCAAGGCAGGATTTCAGTTTCTGGCCACGATGAATCCGGGCGGTGATTTCGGCAAGAAGGAGCTGTCGCCGGCGCTGCGCAATCGCTTCACAGAGATCTGGTGCTTGCCCTCGGACGACAAGGCGGATCTCATTGAGATTGCGCACAATTGCATGCAGCGCGGTTCCAGCAGCTTGAAGGATACGCATAAGATCGCCGAATATCTGGTGGAAATAGTGCTCTTCATACGCGCCACGAATGAAAAGTTCAAGTTCTCCGTGCGTGACATACTCGCCTGGGCCAACTATATGGTCAGCAATGCCCAGTTGACCTTCGCCGAGCAGGCCATCTTTGGACTGGAGACGATATTCCTGGATGCACTGGAAATGCTGCCACACGAGTCGCAGGCTCAGATCGAGGAGCTCAAATCCGGGATCGTTGACTATGCCATCAAGCAGGCAGCCGTAATCCTTGACGAACACTTCGAGCTCGCGCAGCTGGCCGAGAAACGGGGCCAGGAGGTGCAGCTGGATGAGCAGCGCTTTGGCATACGGCCCTTTTACATCGCCGTCAATCCGGAGCGTTTGGTGGCCGCCAATGCGGAGTTCCTGTTCGATGCGCCCACCACCAAACAGAATCTGTTTCGTCTGCTGTCCGCGCTGTCGCTGCAGAAGCCCGTGCTGCTGGAGGGTCCGCCGGGCGTGGGCAAGACCTCCATTGTGGAGAGCATAGCGCAAGCCATCGGCTACCACATAGTGCGCATTAATCTGTGCGAGCACACGGATCTGGCCGATCTCTTTGGCACCGACCTGCCCGCCGAGGATAATCTGCTGGAGCGCGTCGAGGCCCAGTGCCAACTGGGCAGCTTTGTGTGGCGCGATGGTCCACTGCTGGCTGCGCTCAAGGCGCCCCACACCTGGATCCTGCTGGACGAGCTGAACCTGGCGCCCCAGTCTGTGCTGGAGGGTCTCAACGCGGTGCTGGATCATCGCGGCGAGGTCTACATACCGGAGCTAAACAAGAGTTTCCAACTGACGAACACCACGCGCATCTTCGCCTGCCAGAATCCGCTGAAACAGGGCGGCGGTCGCAAGGGTTTGCCCCAGTCCTTCCTGAATCGATTCAACAAGGTCTACCTGCGCAAGCTGACCACCGAGGATCTGCTGCACGTGGTCAATGTCAAGTACGCCGTCTACTTTCATCAGCTGGCCGCCTACTTTGGTGAACTGCTGCAGAGGGAGCAGCTGCCCAAAGGCAATCTCTTCGATCTCCAGCCATCGGCGGATGGCGAAGTCAGCTTCGATTTGGCTGCACGTCTGGTGCGCTTCTCGGTGCTGTTGGATCGCGGCGTGGCCACCATGGAGTTTGGCTACAAGGGCGGCCCCTACGAGTTCAATTTGCGCGACATTCTTCGCTGGTGCGATCTACTCCACAATCCCGAAACGGGCTACCTGATGCTGACGAATGCCAGCAGTTTTCACGCCGCATTCCAGGACTTTCTGCTGACGCTGTACGAGCGCATGCAGCTGGTGTACTATCAGCGGATGCGCTGCGACCAGGACAAGAGCTACATACGCAACGTCTTCGCCAGCGTCTTCAACTGCAATGCGGAGCAGCTGAACGCCATTGCCGAGGATGTGGCGCTCTATTGGACAGCCGACAGGATCTACCTCAACGATGTGGTGCTGCCCCGAGAACAATTGGCACTTGGCGCCGCCGCACAGCGCCAGGAGCAGGCTCCATTGCTGTTGGGCACACAGCGACAGCTGCTCAAGCAAATTGTGGAAACGGTGCACATGGAGAAGCCGCTGTTGCTCTGCGGCAACACGGACAGCGGCAAAACCAAGCTGATCGATGCGCTCTGCATCCTCTCGAATCGCCAGTGCAACTCGGATAACATTGACGATTCCGTAACGGGCAGTTTTCAACAGGTACGTAAACTGAGATTTGCTTCAATTCGGTTAATATCTTGATTTAAATCTTTTCTTAGATCGATCTCAATCGACATCTGGAGGAGATCTACAAAAATGTGCAGGCTCTGGTCTTTGCTGTGGCTCAAAAGGCTTTTCTCCAGCAGACGGAGTCCGCTTTTGTCCAACAGCTGTGGAACACTTGGAGCAAGTACAACCAGCTGGTTAGGCTGGCCACAGGTGAGATAACTCTAGACAGTAAAAATCGATATTTATCGATCAGAAGAAAACGGGGAGGGTTATTGAAAATTTCTAATTCGAATAATTTTCATAAAATCATTCTCAATGGGTTCAGAATTAGCTAATTTTTAGGAACTTGGTTCAAGATCTGTTTTGAGAATATTGTAGTTCCAGGTATAATCATTATAGTCGAATCAAACTCCTTTCAAATCCTGCTTTTCTTTCCAATTCTTCCCCATAGAATCCACTCAACACAGCGTTGCCGAGGAGCTGCAGCTGTTTGAGCAGCGTCTGTCAGCTCTGGAGGAGATCATCGTCCGGCTCGAGCAGACGCCGAAAAAATGCCGCGTTGCGCTCTTCGAACAGCTGGCGCAGAACCAAACGCGGCTCAAGTTACTGCAGGCGTACGTCAAATCTGCGGATTCGCTGAACACCGGCGGCTCCTTTGAGTGGGTGGATTCCCGGATTGTCACATCCTTGAAGTGCGGCCAGTACATCTTGCTGGAGCATGTGAATCTGTGCTCTTCAGCTGTGCTGGATCGCCTCAATCCCGTGTTTGAGCCCAATGGCAGCCTCCTGATTGCGGAGAAGGGCATCAGCGCCCAGGATAGCGTCGAGCTGGTGCGCAAAGCGCCCAGTTTTCGCGCCTTTCTCACTGTGGATCCCAAGAACGGAGAACTGTCACGCGCCATGCGCAATCGCTGCGTGGAGCTGTCGCTGTCCGGCTCCAAGGATGCCTACAGCGTGGACGATATGCGCGCCATTGTCCATGGCCAGGGCGTGCACCAGATGGCGGCCATCGACTGCATGCTGGCCATCCATCGCGGCATTGTCCAGCTGACCGAGTTCAATGCGTACACCATCTCCCACCTGACCCAGTTTGCGTTCCTGAGTGCCGCCTACAAGCGCATTGGCTACGAACTGAAGCGCGCCATCTACGTGGCCGCCATGGAGGTGTATGTGTACGCGGCCAGCATGGATCTGATGGGCTACGGCCTGAGCTACTATCAGAACAAGCTGCGCGACGTGGTGCTCGCCCAGACGGAGACGTTTGTGGAGGATGGAGGATTACAGCAGCAGCAGCAGGATTATCTCAGTGATGTCATTTTACGCACTGATGAACTGAATGAACTGACGCTCATCAAACTGCAGGCGGCCGCCTTGAAACTGCTGCTGCAGGCGTCACCTGATGAACCGGTGCCCAGGGAGCAGCTGATCTCACTGTTCCAGCCCATGGAAGCACTCGACCTAAATCAATTGAATGTGCAGCGGCTGCGACGCTACCTTTTACACATGCTGTACGAGATGAGCGCCTTTGGGGAGCTGCAAATGCGGCATCTCTACCTGCAGCAGTGCCTCAGGGATCAGCCCGAACTCCAAGCGCTCTCCGCGAGTCTTTACAACTGCCTGGTGCAGCAGGGCCAACGTTTCCAGCAGAGTCTAAGCGAGCTGCCCTGGCATCGACAGCTCCTGCCACGCCTTCGAGACTATGCCGCACAGCCGCACAGTCCGGAAGCGGGTCCGGACGCCGCCCTGGCGCTCAGTGCCGCCCTCTTCGCTCAGCTGCTGCTGGCGAAGATACCCAAGCGCCCTGTGACCCAACTGCAGCACTTGGATGCGCTGCAATACTCGCAGGCCCTGCTGAACAATCGCATAACGGACAAGTATAGCAATGCTTTTCTGGGTCAGCTCTCCAGCTTCCTGGAGCAACTGCAACTGGCGCTGCAGCAGCACTTGAGCGCGGCCCGATTTGGCTTGTCCGCCTATGCCAAGTTCCTGACCACGTTCAGTTGGTTCAATCGCCTGCTGGCGACGGCGCAGCAGAAACTGCTGCAGAACAACGAGTTGCATGCGCCGCTGATGCACAAGCTCGTGCTGCACTTCAAGTGGCTGGAGAAACACCTGCTGGCTGCAATTGTGGAGGCCTGGCCCGAGTTCCTGGATGTGCACGGCGAGCTGCGTGCGAGTCTCGCCCAGCTGAGCTCCTATGTGCAGCAGACCAAGCGACCCATGAACGTGTCCTGCAAGATTTATGCCAAGCAATTCACACAATTCCAGCCGTATTATCTGGAGCAGCAGGTAAGTAAGCCACAACAAAAAAAAGAATACCCTTTATTATTAAATTATTAAACATTTATGTAACATCCCATAAAGTAGATGTATTCCTAATCAGGACAACTAGTAAAATTTACAGACGTAAAAATCTTTAACTCTTGATTCTGCTGTGCCATACAACTTTGTATCTTTACGCCTTCCCGAAGTAAAAAAGAGTATATTGGTTTTGTGCAATGCCCATCTTAGACTCGTGAAACTGGGAATATTTACTCATATACACACGCATCAGATAAAAAGTAAAAATTTTTAGATTTTTTCAAAAATCAATCGTGTACCAAATCTCGTTAATTTGTATATTTTCTTAAGTTTTAAAGCCAGATATATCAAATTTTGCATACATATTACTGATAACATTCTCTAAAGATCATACAAACTTTTTTTGGATACGCCTACTGGGGGCGTGGCAAAACGTTGAATTCTATATAAGTTCGGTGACTCCGCGAAAATCCATATTTCCCGCAATTTTAGAATCACTACAGTCATTAAATTGCTCATACAGTTTTTTAGTGGCGCCATCTACAGATGGAGCAGAAAAATGTCGGATCTACGCTGTTCCCCGATCTTAGCTTGATTTAATGTTGAATTTCTTGCAGGTGTTGCTGCACGAGAAGACGTCGCAGTTGCAGCAGCTGCTGAGTGTGGTGCCCCAGTATGGGAACATGGACAGCAAGCTGTGGCTGCACAGATGGCTGGCCCTGCTGTCGGACGAGGCGCACAAGTGGCGCGCCTTCCTCCGCACAAACACCGCCGGCTGCCAACTGAAGCCGTTCGAGCTGGCGGACGGCGGCGTGGCCAATGCGGAGTTGCGAGCAGCGCTGGTGCAGCTGCAGTCCCAGCTGAAGGAGCAACAGGAGCAGGAAGGGCACCTGGAACTGGACATAGATCTCGGGCAAGTCAAGCAGCAGCTGGCCGCGGGTCAGGAGGAGCACTCGGATGAGCACGTGGTGGATTTAAAGACCACTCAGCTGAAGTCGCATCAGCTGCTGCTGCCGGCGCTGCGGGATTACTTCATGGAGCGCGCCCTGAGTCGCACCCTCCACACGGACTCTGCGGACGAGCAGCTCAATCCGCTCTACGGCGAGCAGCTGCTCCCGCTGAACGGACACCTCTGGCAGTGCCTGAACACGCTGAGCAGCGCGATCCACGGCAGCGTGATGCTGGCCTGGCAACAGCTGCAACTGGAGCTGGACCAGCTGCAGCAGCCGGCACAGCTCGAGGCGCTGCTGCAGCAGCAACTGGGCGGCAGCAGCTGCTACAAAGCGCTGCGCAGCTATCGGCGCCAATATCGCCAGGCGCTCCAATGCTACCAGCTGGAGAACTTGGCCACGCGCTTCGACTGCGCCCAAGTGCCCGCCGAAACGGAGCTGAGCTGTCGCCATAGCTATCAGGGCGCCGGTCTGGCCAATGCGCTGCTGGCGCTCCTTTGCCAGCCCAGCGGACAGCTGCTGGCGGTGCCGCTCAGCGAGCTGGAGAACTGGCGGCGGGCGCTCCGAGAGACGCGTCAGCTGCTCTGGCAGAATGGCCAGCTGCTGGGGCGTCGGCACAGGTCCGAGCTCAACCATGTGGAGCTGGTGCGTCAAAGCGGCAGACAACTGCTGCAGGAACTGGAGTATGTGCGTCATGTGCAGCGGGCGCAGCAGCAACAAACGGACGCAGGCTTCGAGAGCTGCGTGCAGGATTTGCAGCAGGTGCTGAAGGAACTGCAGCCGGAGCAGGAGCCAACCCTGAGCTGTGCCTTCAATGCGGCGCTGGGCAACACGCTCATCGGCATCTTGGAGCTGTGCCTGCTGACGCACGCGCCACTCATCGATCCCGTCGAGAAGAATCGCCTGAAGAACGTGTACGTGGCCGAGGATATCGATTGCCTGCAGCATCTGAGCGCCGGCTACGATTTCATGCGGATCACCATGGGCTACCGGCACCTGGGCCAGCCCATCTACGAGCAGCTGCAGCAGCGCCTGCAGGCGTCGCACCAGCAGCAGCAGCAACTCAACCAGAAGATGGCGCTGCGTCCGACGCCGTGCTTGTACGCCAGCCTGGCGCAGGATCTGCGCCACTTTCTGCAGTCCAACTGCGACTGTGCCGCCCTGCAAAAGCTGCTCGGCAGCGTACGCGAGACCTGGACGCAGTTCGGAGGCGTCCAACCGGTTGGGGAGCGGCAGCTGCAACGCGGCGCTGAGCTCCTGAGCCGGCTGGAACTGTGGCTGGCCAATGCCCAGCGCTTTTTGAACCACACTCTGGCCCGTTACGGCGCCCACTACCAGGATCTGGTGCAGCCAATTGCGTGCGCAGTGCACCAAATGCGTTTCGGCCTGGAGCAGCTGAAGCAGCTCTTCGCCCGGCTGCTCGTCGCGGGCAGCGCACGTGAGCTGCCCAAGCTGGAGCAGACAATCGCCCAAATTGTCCAGTTTCCCGCGCAGCGTCCGCTCGACATTCGAACTGGCCATGTCTATGGATTGTTGTCCAAGCTGCCGCACAGCGAGCACGCCTACTTCGGCCTGCTGAAGGCCAAGCTGAGCGAGCTGCGCAACTTTGTGGGGATCGCGTCGGGTCTGGACGAGACCATCTTTGCCGCCTACGACGAGGCGCTGGGCATTTGCAATCGCACCTGGCAGCGGGAGGAGGAGCGTCGCCAGGCGCAGCGCGCCGAGGAGGAGAGCCTGTACAGGACCAAGACCCTGGGCGGTGTCGAGGATGAGGAGCTCGTGGAGCTGCAGGAGATCGAGCAGAATTTCCCCACGCATCTGGACGAGGACTTTGCCGAGTTTGTGGATCAGCCGACGCTGGAGCAGGTGCTCAAGCTGGACAAGAAGGCGGACACCAAGGCGAAGCTGGCGCAAATAGTCGGCGAACAGGATTACGTGTTCCTGGCGCGCAATTTCATCGAGGTGATGAGCAGGCACACGCGCGTCCACTACAAGGAGCGTGAACGGGATCAGGAGCAACCGCAGCTGCAGCTAATCCAGCCCTATCAGGCGCGCCTGCAGGTCTTTGTGCAGCTCCATGGACACTATCGGACGGCGCTGGGCGCCGCTTTCGACGAGCGTGTCTTCAACGCGCTCAGCTTTGCGCTGGCGCTGCAGCAGCGTCAGCTCAAGGATCTGGAGCTGGAGGAGGGCGCAGCGAGCCAGAGCTATGACTACTACAAGGACTCCAACATAGCGGAGGTGGGTGGCTGCCTGAATGTCATGGAGCGCATCGAGAAGCGCGTGCTGGAGCAGCTGGAACTGTATCCGGAGCACGCTGGTCTGGCGGACATCAAGCTGGTCATCGCCAGGATCCGGCAGCTGCCGGCGCACGCGTCCATCGGGCGCTTCAACACCGGCTTCCAGCTGCTGCGCCAGAAGCTGGCGCTCTGGAACGAGCTGGCCCACCGCCAGAACACGCTGGCCGCCGAGGAGATCGAGGTGGCCGAGTTCGTGCAGCGCTGGACCAAACTGGAGCTGCAGCACTGGCGCAACTGCCTCAGCCAGACCGCCCAGCAGGTGGAGCTGCAGGGCTATCGCTACTGGTTCTTCATCTACAATCTGCTGCAGTCGGACGCCGACCTGGTCGAGCTGGTGCGCACCCTGCGCCAGTTCGTGGAGGCCGCCACCTACGGCGACTTCCATGTGCGCCTCCAGCTGCTCCACGGCTTCGAGATGTACCTGCACAACGTGGAGCGTGCCGGCAAACAGACGGCGACCCAAACGCAGCTCATCGCCGCGCTCCACAATCTGCAGCTGTACTTTGCCCAGTTCGGCCAGGATGTGGCCGAGACGGTGAAGGCGCGCCGTGCGCCCATCGAGAAGAAGCTGCGCGAGTTCGTCAAGATCCAGAGCTACAACAAGGATCTGAGCTACTTCAGCATGCGCAACAACGTGGCCAGCGTGCACCGCAACCTGAACAAGTTCCTCAAGGAGTACCGCCTGCTGCTCGAGCAGAAGATCAGCGAGGTGTTCCAGCCGAAGGACGCCACCGTCAAGGACTACACCATGAAGAGTAAACCCATCCAACAGCTGGAGAGCCAGCGCTTTGTGGCGCCGGCGCAGCTGCGCGACAAGTACGAGGCACAGCTGGAGGTGCAGGAGTTGCCCCTGCTCCAGCAGCTGGGCAAGCACTTCAACACCGCACGGCAGATTGTGCGCCAGACGCTGGACAATGCGAGGTATGGTCCGCTGCTCGGTGAGCTCGAGCAGCTGGTGGAGGAGCAGCTGCAGCGATGCGAGCATCTGCGCAATCTCAATGTGGATCGCAGCAAGGAGCGACCGCAGCAGAAGCTGCAGGCCAAACAGATACTCCAGCAGAAGCGGAAGGCGCTCACCGATCTCTTCAAGCTGCTCGCCCGCCTGGGGCTCAGCTATCGAACGGGTCTCATGGAGCTATCGCTGCGCGCCGAATTCGAGAACTTTCAGCTGGAGCCGTTCTCCATCGGCGCCATGTTGCCCCAGCTGGACGCCAGCTGGCGGCCGCTCAACCACAACCTGGATCTGTACTACATGCGGAGCGTGTTCAAGCTGAAGCTGCTGCAGAACATCATGCTGACGCCCCTGTCGGAGCTGGGGCCGCCAAACATCGAGCGCATTAAGGGCTTCGCTGTCGATCTCTTCCTGCACGTGCAGCAGCAGCGGGCGCAGCTCTCCAGCGCAACCCGCCAACTGCACGAGCTGCGCCAGGCGGTGCAGCAGCTCCAGCACGTGGCGGACATCGTCCGTCCGGCGGAGGCCAGCCTCGAGCAGCTGAGCTTCGCACGCAATGCGGACGCGTGCGTCCAACTCAGGCACCAGCTCAGCCAGACGCAGTACGTCTGCCAGCAGTGGCAACTTCTGCTCAAGTGTGCCCCGCTCCAAGAAGCCAGCGAGCACAGTGTGCTGCTCCAGCGTGCGCCGCTGCCTCGGGCGGAGCTGCTGGAGCTGTGCGGCCTGATCCTGCGCAGCAGCCAGGCGCTGCTGCTGGAGCTGGAACGGGCGCCCACCGAGTTCCTGGACAGCAACAAGCTGTTGGCATATCAGCGCAGCTTTGGCAAGATTGTGGAGCACATTAGGCGGGCGCTGGCCCAGCTGGAGGCGGGTCACGAGGAGCACCTGCCGGTGGCACAGCCGCTGCTGGCGCTGCTCGAGCAACTGGAGGGCAGCTCAGCAGTGGCAGCTGAAACGACAGAGCCCGTGGAGCTGGCGAACGTGGACGCCGAACTGGGCAATATAGCACATGGTGTGCTGCTGGCGCTGCAGAAGATCTACAAGCAGCATGGTCAGCAGCAGGAAACGGAACCGGAGACGGAAGATGCGATCAAGGAGCAGCATCTGAGGCAACACCTGACCGGCCAGCTGAATGCCGCCTGGCAAATGCTGAGCATGCCGCGCATCCTCGCCAAGCTCTCCAATGTGCTGCTGGTGCTCAAGCACGCCGATCCCAGCCCGGAGAAGCTGTGCTGCCTGCGCCGGACGGTGGCTCTGCTCCCGGTGCTGCAGCAGTATCAATTGCTGGCCGATTACGTGCTGCTCCAGCAGCTGGCCACGCACAAGATCTCCGCCAAGATGCTGTCCGTGATGCTGACCGCCTTCGTGGAGATTGGCAGCAAGGGCTTCTGTGTGCCGCCGGATCTGATGCAGGACGAGGAGGGTCAGTCCAAGCAGGACTCGAAGAATGGCGAGGGCTTCGGCCTGGAAGATGGCACCGGGGAGAACGATGCCTCCGATAAGATCGAGTCCGAGGATCAGTTGGATGATGCCAAGCGGCCGGAGGATCGCAAGGATGAGGGCGACAAGGAGGAGCCCGATTGCAAGGAGGAGAAGGGCATCGAAATGAGCGATGACTTCGATGCCAAAATGCAGGACGTGGAGAAGCCGGAGAACGAGGAGGACGACAGCGGCGAATCGGAAAACGAGGATGAGCTCAACAAGGAAATGGGCGAAACGGAAGAGGGCGCCGAGAAGCTGGACGATCAGATCTGGGGCGACGATGAGGAGAAACAGCCCGAGGAGGAGGAGCCCGATATGAACGAAGAGGATCAGGGCAAGGGCACCAAAGATGAGAAGGATGAGCACAACGATCTGGATACCAAGAACGATGCTGCCAAGGAGGATGGCAAGGATGAGCACGAAAAGGATGCACTGGATGCGACAAACGAGCCCAGTGGCGAAGATAAGCGCAAGGAGCAGGCCAAGGACATTGATGACATGAAGGAGCCCGAACTCGACGAGGAGCAAACAAATGCCATGCACAATGAGCTTGAAGAGCCGCCAGAACCAGAGGATATGGATTTGGGCGACATGAACAACATGGACGAGGGTCACGACAACGACGCCGATGAGCAAAACGACGAGAATCCCTTTGACATAGACGCCATGAAGGAGAACATGCAGCCGGCCGAGGAGCCCGACGAGGAGGAAGCAACTGAAGAGCAAGGCAAGGAGGACCAGCCCCAATCGGATGACAGCGACTCCGACGCGGAGGAGGAGGGCACGGAAAAGGAGCAGACCGAGAAGAGCAAGGATGAAGAAGACCCAGAAGCGGCTGCAGAAGAAGATAAAGAAAACGCAGAGCCGGAAACCCAAACGCGCGGTGAATTGGACAAGGAAGAGGAACAGCCAGAGGAGCAGCCTGCTGAGCCAGAGCCACGCGAAGAGAAACCCGAGCAGCACACGCAATCCAAGGACAAGTCCAGCAAGGAGGATAATGTGCAATCGGTGCCCGATACTGAGCAGAACAGCTCGGCGGATCAGGTGGAAGAGCAGCAGCAGGACAAAGATGTCAAGCAGGATCAGAAGATGGACGAACAGGAGACGGGCGAAGAAAAGGATGGCGTCGGACAGGCCGAAAATGATGTAAGTTGAGATTCGCTTAATGTGAGACATATCCTTAAAATTGTTTGAAATTGCAGACCAACGATGGCGGGCATCAGGGCGTGGCCGAGACCAAGGAAACTGTTTCCCAGGAGGATCGCAAGAATGAGAAGCAAACGCAGGAGAAGCGCAAACAAGGACGCACCAATGAGGAACGCACGCTGGGTAGCTATGCGAAGAATACTCTACCAATCTTTAAACTAAAATCAATTTTCCCTCCCAAGGCGAAGCGGAGCAAAACAAGTTGAAGCAGCTGAAAACAATTGACCAAATGAAGGAGTCCAAGCAAAATGAAGCCGAGCAGCAGGATCAGACGGAGGAAAACGTCGAGGCGGAGGAATATCAACATGTCAAGGAGCCGAAGAGCAGCGATAAAACCACCCTGGACAATGCCACAGAGGAGCAATCGAAACAACTCAAACACCAAGAGGATGAGGAGCTCAAAGAGGATGAAAATGCGGATGCCGAAAATGCAGAGGAGCTAATGCCAGATGAGGAGCCGAATACAAATCCGGAGGAGGATGCACAGCTGGAGCAGCTAAGCTCAGAGAAAACGGACCAAAAATCGGACAAGCCGTCGCGGACAGAGCAGGCAAAGGAACGTCTGGAAACGCCCGAACAAATGGAAATTGAGGGCGAGGTGGTGGCCACAATGACAGTGCCACGCAGCGCTGAGACCACAGCGCACAGCAAGTAATATCCGACTAGAGGTACCCTATAGTCATGCCATAATTAATTGTTAACTCTGATATTTGCAGCACGGAGCTACTGCTGGACAAGAGCATATTAGCGCAGGATCTAAGCACGGCCGAGCAGATCGAGCTGCGTCAAATGTATCAGCAACAATTGACCGGCGGAAATTCCGTAAGTAGCATCGACCAGACTTTAAATCAATCAATTGCTAATTCCACGCATCTTCAGCAGACGCTGCCGCAGCATGAGGATTATGAGAGCTGGTCCAGCATCTCCAATCGCATGACCCAAAATGCGCGTGAACTGTGCGAACAGTTGCGCCTGATTTTGGAGCCCACCAAGTGCACGCGTCTCAAGGGCGACTATCGCACCGGCCGGCGCATCAACATGAAGAAGATAATACCGTATATAGCGTCACAGTTCCGCAAGGACAAGATTTGGCTGCGACGCACAAAGCCGGCACAGCGTGACTATAAAATAACCATTGCCATTGACGACTCCAAATCGATGCATCACAACAATTCCAAGACATTAACCCTGGAGGCCATCTCGCTGGTGTCGCAGGCATTGACGCTGCTGGAAAGCGGTCGCCTGAGCATCGTTTCGTTTGGCGAAGCGCCAAAAATCATCCTCAATCATACGGAACAGTTTGATGGACCGCGTTTGGTGAGTGCGCTCAATTTTGATCAGGATAAGACCAAAATTGCGGGTCTACTCGACTTTATACGCACCGTGAACATCGAGGAGAGCGGCTTAGGTGGTGATAATGGTCTCTTTGAGAATCTGTTGCTCGTCCTGAGCGATGGTCGAAACATCTTCAGTGAGGGCAATCAGAAGGTCAAGAATGCCATTAAATTGGCACGGCTGCAGCGCATATTCCTCGTTTACATTATCATAGATAATCCGGATAATAAGGTATGTCCTAGAGCTACTTGCTGTAGCAATGATATACAATTTTGAATGTTTACAGAATTCGATACTGGACATACAACACGTCGAGGTTAACGCTAATGGTTCGGTCAAAATTAATTCATATTTGGACAGTTTTCCTTTTCCATATTATGTGATTGTGCGCGACTTGAATCAACTGCCCCTAGTGCTCAGCGAAGCCATGCGACAATGGTTCGAATTAGTTAATAGTGAATAATCGCTAAGTTTGTATATATATTTGACCAATTTGACCAACTTGTAAACTTCACTTTAGGTTTAATTTAAACAACTATCAAGGTTTTTAACGTTTTCCTTTCATTCTTTTGAAAAAATTAAAATTGAATTCAATCATTTTTTTATTTACGCATATTTACGTACATTTTGTTTGAGATAAAAAAAATTGTCTTTACAACATGATGCTTTTTTGTTTTGGCGCACTTTAGTCGTAAATTTAATGCTTTTGTATATTGTATATATAAATATATATGGTTGACCTATTTACAATTAAATTTGGAACGTACGTCTGATTAATGCAATACTACCTGCAACTCAAAAGGATAGTCCTTCGAGTTAAGGCTCTGTCTGAAGAGCTGCGTGTGCTGCCAAGCGACATCACCCTTTCCGCCGCTCAACTTGGCCACAACCTGGAACTCACTGGCGTCTTCGATGCACTTATTGCCATCACTGGTCTCCACGCTCACATCAATTTTGCCATCACCAAAGGTTTTCGTTTCGAAAATAAGCTTATAAGATTTAACTTTCAGATTTGAATTGCTCAAATTGAATTTCCAAATAATTTCAGCGCTATCCGTATCCTCTGTAAATACGGATTTTAAAAGAATTGTATATATAGATGGTTGTTGTCATGAGCCTACCTAAGCGCGCCAAATAGGCCATCTTCCAATCGCGTTCCACCTTGCGAAAAATGTTCTTCGACGCAAATTGCGCACTTTGCCAGGTCTTGTAGGTTTCGAGTATGTTCAACCGTTCGCCATCTACGGAAACAGTAAAGTAATCGGTCATTAGCATAGCTGATATCACGAACTTTTCGTATAATCTAATAACAAACCTTTGGTATATCGCTCGTACGTATCGTTGGCGCAACAATAGCGTAGATTTAATTGGCGCAGCTTCAGCTCGCTGTCGTTTGGCGTGAATACGAAAATCTGCAATTAAATAATGCACAGATCGTTTGATTAGACAACAACGGCAATTAACGGACCCGCTGACTCACATTGGTGAATGTGTGCTCGCCACGCGACTGTCGCCACGACAAGCTGCCCGAGCTTCTGCCCTTTAGTTCGCTCTCTGTGGGTGTGCTGCGTAATTTCAAAAACAAGATTGCGAAGAGCAGCTTTTAGCAACTACAACAACAATAATCAATGATTTATTTAATGCATACCGTTCCACGGTCATTGCGATGACCTCGCACATGTTGCGCTGACTGAGAAACTTTTTGCGTTCGGGACTCGCGAATTGCTGGCGTTTGTTTCTAATCACATTCAGCGCTTCGATCAACTCCTTTTCGGAGCACAGACGACGCTGTTGGAGTATTTGCTGATGATTGTTGGTGTAGCGCCAGGTCACGTCCTGTGCATCGTCCCGGGAATAGGCAAATACGTAGTCAATGCTGCGCTTCCAGCCGTGCTGATACATCAGCGGCGAGTCGACCACATTGTCCGACGGATCGACGTGCAGCCAGCGCATCTGCGTCTCCGAATAGACCTCGGTCCACACATGATCGAAATGGGAGTGCACCAGGCGGGCATCGTAGTCCAGGCAGCGGCACAGGAATGTAAAGCAGTTGGCGAATTCCCCGCAACGTCCCTTGCGCGACACCAACAGCTGCGAAATGTCGTTGTAGCGATAGAACTTGGTCTCTTGGCCGCAGCAAACGGTGACCTCGACGCGCACATCGCCCTCGGTTTGCGTGCGACGCAATTTGCCGTCCTCGCTGCCGCACACCTGGCACGGTATGTTATTGACCCACTCGAAAAACTGCGTGTTAAACCAATTGACCAGCTCAACCAGCAGGAGATCACGTATGCACGGCTCCTTCTCTTGGCACTCGCCCGCGGCGATCAGCTCCTGCATGGCAACCAGCTTGCCGCTGGCAATCGATGTCAGCTCGTCGACGGGAATGAGACTGCGCCCGCTGGCCAGCAGCGCCTCATCCTCGTACTGCATCACCGCATCGCTGTAAAGCTCCAGGGACAGCAGAAAACGATTGGGCGTGCGCTGCAAGTGCAAATGGGTGGTTCAGAATGTCGCAATGAATGTAAGTGGATTTGTGGACACTCACCAGCATGCGTGGAAAGGCAATGCGTTGTCTGTAGGGCACTGAAGGTTGTATAAACAAAGGCGTTGCACAGACAGCTGCTGCCATTTCTGGACGTGGCTTTGCATGGGCATTAACTGGACCTGAATAATATGCAAGAATACAGTTAAGTGATTTTTTTTTAAATACGCTAGTTTTCTCACTCTTTGGCATTGAGCCGCTTAGCCACGCCTCCCGCCGCTTGCTTAGCACGTCGCGGTACTGTTGTATCTGCTGTAGCGGCACCTCGCTGGGCAACGTGAACGCATTGGCGCTGGGCGTCCGTTTGAAGCCGATGGCGTTGAGCAGTTTCTCGCTGCCAGCCAGGGAGAGCAGCTTCTCCTTGATCGCTTTGTTCTCCAGGCGAATGGTGCGGAACTTGAGGTTATTCGGCTGGCTCAGCACATTCTCCAGCAGCACGAGCAGTATGCGCGCCGCCTCGAGGTACTCTTGTTGCTGCTGTTCTGTGGACGCAGTCGGCTGTGGCTCGATCAGCTCCACGCATTCCAAGTTAATGTCAACCATGTTGATGAACGCCCGGCGCTATCAAATAAGTCGCAAATGCCGTTGTTGTGGGATGGTGTTGTGGGTGCTTGGCCGCTAGACTAGAGATGAGCGATGTTTGGTAATAGAAAATATATCGAAAGTGAAATCTATCAATTAAACAAAGAAGTTATTGCACATTTGAGCTTAAGAAAATAAAACAACAAAAGATAACAACAGCGGCTCTGAGCAGCTGTTGCGCTCTATCGCTTATCGATAGGTAAAATGTATTTTTGGCATTTTTCATTTAGATTATTTTTGTGGTATTTTTTTGGCATTTCAAGAAGAGTGGCAGCGCCGCGGTCTCGGTGAATTTCAACCACTTTTGAAAAAAGTAGGCGTCGTTTTAATTGTGAAGCGTCAGTCATTGTGCAAAGTTTGCGCAGCGGTTAAGTCAGAGAATCTGAACAAGAAAAACTTCATTCGTCTCTTATATTTCCTTAAAAGGTAATAAATTCGGTGTGCGTTGTGTGTGCGCCTGTCTGGCTGAAACTCAGCTCAGTCGTGAATCGGTTGGCGATTTGAGTGTACATATTTGGCGTGTCTCGTCTTTTTTTCTCTTCCATTGCAGAAACCAAACTAATCAACAGCATAATGTGTGACGAAGAGGTTGCCGCTTTGGTTGTCGATAACGGTTCCGGCATGTGCAAAGCCGGCTTTGCCGGCGATGACGCACCACGCGCCGTTTTCCCATCGATTGTCGGCCGTCCGCGCCACCAGGGCGTGATGGTCGGTATGGGCCAGAAGGACTCGTATGTGGGCGACGAGGCGCAGTCTAAGCGTGGCATCCTCACACTCAAATACCCCATTGAGCACGGCATCGTGACCAACTGGGATGACATGGAGAAGATCTGGCATCACACCTTCTACAATGAGCTGCGTGTGGCACCCGAGGAGCATCCCGTCCTGCTGACCGAGGCTCCCCTCAATCCGAAGGCCAATCGCGAGAAGATGACTCAGATCATGTTCGAGACCTTCAACACGCCGGCCATGTATGTTGCCATTCAGGCTGTGCTCTCCCTGTACGCCTCCGGCCGTACCACAGGCATCGTTTTGGACTCCGGCGACGGTGTCACCCACACCGTGCCCATCTATGAGGGTTACGCCCTTCCACACGCCATCTTGCGTCTGGATTTGGCCGGTCGCGATTTGACCGACTATCTGATGAAGATCCTGACCGAGCGTGGCTACTCCTTCACCACCACTGCCGAGCGTGAAATTGTGCGCGACATCAAGGAGAAGCTGTGCTATGTCGCCCTGGACTTTGAGCAGGAAATGGCTACAGCCGCTTCCAGCTCATCGCTGGAGAAGTCCTATGAGCTGCCCGACGGACAGGTGATCACCATTGGCAATGAGCGTTTCCGTTGCCCCGAGTCGCTGTTCCAGCCCTCGTTCCTGGGCATGGAGGCATGTGGCATTCACGAGACCACCTACAACTCGATCATGAAGTGCGATGTCGATATCCGTAAGGACCTGTATGCCAACACTGTGCTGTCGGGTGGCACCACAATGTATCCGGGCATCGCCGATCGCATGCAGAAGGAGATTACGGCCCTGGCTCCGTCCACCATGAAGATTAAGATTGTGGCTCCGCCAGAGCGTAAATATTCCGTCTGGATCGGTGGCTCCATTTTGGCCTCCCTCTCCACATTCCAGCAGATGTGGATCTCGAAGCAGGAGTACGACGAGTCCGGCCCATCCATTGTTCACCGCAAGTGCTTCTAAGCAGTTGCGCCCGACGCTGGGCGTGGTCCTGTCTGACTACTCATGAAAAAAGAACCGACAACAAAAAACAACTTCCATTGGAACTTCCTTTGTCATGGTAGATAACAAAGAAAAATTGTACGGGACAACAAAGACAGGAACCGGGCAAAAATCAAAAAGAAGAAGAACAAAGAAAAACCACAATTTTTTTTGTAACAATTTTATACGAAATCATAGCACATATTCACACATATTACACATAAGCAGTTAGCATATTTTGTGTTCTATCGAAATTCAAAAGTTCATACGCATACATTGGTATTATTAAAAATATTCATATTCGGCATTAATCATTAAACCTCCCATGCATTCCTACATATACATATATATATAAATATATATTATGTATTACACGTATCCAAAAAAAATTAAGAAAACTAAAAAGTATTTGTAACCGCTTCGAACAAAAAAAAATACAATAAAAAGCGATGAAGAACTGAAAATGGTTAAACGACTTTTTATTTATTTGTATGTATCATGAATTCTGAACTTGTTTTTTTTTTGGAAGTGACTAAGGCTCAAACTCATGGAAATGAACTTGGTCATCACGCGGGCGTAGCGATAAGGCGCTTACTAATGTGCTCCGTAAGGCCAAATACATTAAATTTCTGACCAAAAATATACACAGAAAAGCGAGCAAACTTCGCAGGAAGTGTTTGATAAACAAATGTTTTTGTTTTTGTGTACACTGGCAGCGGGTATTTTAGTTTTGTCACGAAATGTGTAACCCAAAGACGGCAACGTCTACGGATTCTTAAAGCTAGTTAAAAAATTAGTTGTATGAAAAATGTTTTTTAATATATGCAAAAAAATTAGTTTGTTTAAAAATTAGTTGTAAGAAAAACTTTTTTTAAATATGCGAGAGAGCGTTGTTATTCTTTTAAAATATATCTGAAAATTTGGAACAATATGAGATCTCTATAGTTATAGGAAGAAACGATTGAAAAATTTGTTTTTGTATGAAAACCTTTTTTGTTTCTCGTATTATCCTATCCAAGCTCTCCAATTGAATGGATTCCTATGCGTCTTATAAATCTGCAAAATCTTATTAACATTGGATCACTGAAGCATATAGCTCCCATAGGACAATCGATTGAAAAATTAGTTTTTTGTTTGAAAAACTTTTTAGTGGTTTAATACAAACTTAAGTTATTTGTTTTATTTAACATACGATCATCATATCATATAGTTTTTGTAGGGGTTTCAAAAGGGTATTTAATCTTCGGCAATTCGGCCATATTTTGTCGACTTTCTTATTCTTTGTTGCTGCACATGCGGGAAATGATCCGTTTGTTGGGCTTATCAACGTTGCGATACCGCGCCCGCTGACCAAACGTTGATTGATTGGAAATTCCGAAAACAGCTGTTGGCACAGCCGTTTACCTTAAAAGGCAACATAATAGTTCAGAAATATATATATATATATATATATATATATATATGGGTGTATATTTGCGTGTTTGTACAATTGTGGTATCATGTGCTTTGAAGTTTATGCCCGAATTAATCAATGACTGCGAAATCAGAAACAATAGTGAGCAATAGTCGTTGCTCCGCTCGACTGAGTCACCCACAAAGCGCATTGGAAAACGGAATCGTCATCAATTGGCATTGTGTGTCTGTCTGTGTTTGCCAGCCGGACCATTTACACACACACACACACACACACACACACACATATATAAAACACAGACGACATATTGGGCAGGGCTTTGAATGCGTTTGTTTTGGTTCAGAAACTCGCATTGACCAAAATTCAATCAACAATTGACCAGTTTTGGACCTAACACGCCCATATCTGGCTATACTATTTGAAGATCAAAAGCGGTTGCCTTTTAAAAAATACATATATATCTATATGTATATACGCTTGCTTTATTATATCATCAAATTGTCAAATTGTTGCATATTTGTATATTGTTTTTTTTTTTTACACATTTTCATAGTTCATAGCTCAAAAGTATTGTATATGTAGTTGTGTGTTTATAGAAATTATTAATTGCAATCGTTATACACGTTTTTTTTTTGACATCCCTTAAATTGTGTTTTATTAAATTGTTTACATTTATATATATATTTATTTGTTTTATATGACAGTTCTCTAATTACAAATGCAAAATTTTTTCATTTCAATTAAGCTTTTTTCAGATCTTCGTCTTAGGGTCTTGAACAAATTGGATTAAAAAATTCGCAGTTGAGTACAATTTAGAAATGTTTTCTATTTATTTTGATTACAGTCGCTTTTGTTTTTAATTATTATTTAATTTTTATTGTTTGTGCATTTTGGGTAGAAGCAGAACGTATAGTGGAAAGCATTTGAATACATACTAGATAAGAACACATAAGTACTAAGGTTAGCATTATAAAATCAGCCTTCAACTCATGCTTTCGTGGTTAAGATGTACGTAGTTTAGGTATTTAAATTATTAAGATTTATTGCACTTCATTTAAAAACTGAAATCAAAGGTGCAGGCTACAAGTCAAAAACAGGAAATCCCTCACAGATCTTAGTAATACTCACCAAAAGAATAAATAATACAAATTAAAACCAAATGTGCTGAAAAATCAAAAATCAAACCTTAGCAATGAATATTTTGGGTTACATGAAATGTTACATTATTTTTTTTTTTTATAAATTACGATAATAAGTTTTATTTTGATGTTTTTGTTCTAAATGTACATGGGTTCGTGTGTGTGTTTGTGTATACGTTTAAATATATAATTTAATGGTTAAAAATTACAATTAAAATGTATAACATTAATAATATGGAGTTTACTTTATTGCATTGCATTATTAATTTTTATTTTCTTGCTAGCACTTTTCTTCTGGTTTGTTTTATTTTTCTCTTTTTTGTTTTTCTTGCGATTTACGATTATATGATAAAGATAAAGCATATATGTCGTTGATTATGTTGAGTGTGTGTGTGTTTGTTTTGAATATAAGGTAAGACACGTAAATTTTTAACTAAAAGCATAAATATATAAGTATTTAAATATCGTTTATAATGGCTAAATAACTAAAAAGACAAATATGTATATATATGAAGATCCTATATAAACTGTGACTTTATGCGTTTCGTGTATAAATGTATATATATTTATGTATATGTCTGCATGTGCATGTGCATATGATTAATAATACATCTGATATACATATGCACTATATATATAAATCGGCGTTCTATAATGGGGCCTTATTGTAAGCAAATCAAAATAAATCGCACAGAATTCTCGACACACATACATATTAGTATACATATATATATATAAATGTACATTTGTAAATGGTGGTACATGCATTTAATGAAACAAATAACTTTTTGTAATCAAAAATACAAATAGAATTATTACACATATACTTTCATTCTTAGCACACTGCAATCCTGCACTTCTGCCCTAAACTATAAAATTTGCCTGCCTTAAATGCTAATAACATGTAATTTTTACATATATATATGTATGTATATATATGCAAGACATACACTCAACCCCATGTGTCGTATGGGTTTACATATTTGCTTTTGTTTTTGTCGGTTTTCTTTTTTATGATGCATAAGAAAATCTGTGCAAAACTGAAGTAGGTAACTAAATAAGAATTGTCCGTGTTGGGTTGCTGTACGGCGCCTTGTTGCATTATGATTCGGTCTTGTTGTTGTTGCTCTGCTCCGCTTGGCTGACAGCAGCTCCCGGCGCCACCTTATTGCAGCTGCCGCGTTTGCCAGCGGGCGCATAAAGCATTTATCAGTAAGCCTGCGCCTCCTTATAGTCACTCTGATCGGATGTGTAAAAGTCCTCGAGCTTCCATTGCAGCGTCTCGAATGTGGGTCTGCGCATGGGATCCTTGTGCCAGCACTCCAACATTATCTCATACAGCCGCTGCTCGCAACTGGCCGGCATGGGCATGCGATAGCCATGCTCCACCTGGGTTAATACTTCGGCGTTGGTCATGCCTGCAAAAGGAATGCAACACATATGTTAAGTGAAATTTTGATGGAATACATTTATCATTATACCTGGATAGGGTATGCGTCCATAGGTGACCAGTTCGGTGAGTAAAATGCCAAAGCTCCAAACATCCGACTTGATGGAGAATTTACTGTAATTGGCCGCTTCTGGCGCTGTCCATTTGATGGGGAAGCGGGCGCCAACACGTGCCTCGTATTCATCCTCCTTGATAAGTCTGTGGAGCAGCAGTATATTAGTTATATATACATATGTATAGTATTTGATTTGTATTCACAACTTACCGTGCCAAACCAAAATCGGCAATCTTTACGATATTCCCATCGCCAACGAGCACATTACGCGCCGCCAAATCTCTATGTATATAGTTCTGTGACTCCAAATAGGCCATGCCAGCGGCAATTTGGGCAGCCATATCGATAAGCGTTTGCATTTTGATACTACGACATTTGCCTGCAATTGCTAAAGATATTTAAAACAAATACAACAAAGATATTAAATGACAGATGATAAAAGCGGTGTACAGGTGGGCAGACGATCGTGAAAATTGTTTATATAAAATGTTTATTATGTATCTTTTGTGCAATTTTGAAAATTTGTAGCCCAGCTTACCTTGCAGATATTCCAATAGGGAGCCGTGCTTCATAAGCTCGGTAATAATATAGATGGGCTCCTCAACGGTACAGACCGCATATAGCTGTATGAGCTTGGTGTGGCGCAGTTTCTTCATGATTTGAGCCTCGGCCAAAAAGTCCTTGGGATCCATGGTGCCTGCAAGTTGTAATGTAGGAAATTAGTGAGTGTTAGAAATAAAGTCTTATAATTCCATCACGACTATTTGACTACCACTAACTGAATAGCATATTTATTATATTTTTTTTATGTGATTTTTATTGCTGATCTCACATTTTTGCTGTTTAAAGCTACGTACATCTTTGCTAGTAAATTTTAGCTTAAGCTTACCGGACTTGAGAGTTTTAATAGCCACAGGTGTTGTATTGTTCCACAGGCCCTCCCAGACATCGCCGAACTGTCCCGAGCCCAGTTTGCGCACGAATTTTAACGAAGTTCTGTCAATTTCCCATTGATCGCGAGTTCGATGTGATAGGCCCTCGGTGACCGGTTTCTCAATCTGCGAGCAAAACAAATTAATTAGTGAGTGTTTAAAAACAGTTTGAATGCAGTAATTGAAGGAACTGTTTATTTATATGGTGTGTGCTTTTAGGCTCGTTTGAGTGTTAGTGCCAATTGATAGTTGATTAAATGTGGCATACATTTAGGCGGTATTTACAAATTATTTGTCGTATTTTGTTGTTTGTGGTGTGGTTAAGTAGAGCGGAGTTGTTTTAAGAGTAATTAACGTTGTAATTTGGCTATTAATTGTTTGGCCGTAAGCCAAAGTCAAAGTGCAACTAGTTTAAGTGAGTTAATTAAATTTGCCATTGTTTCATATTTGTTTCAATGGTTTTTTTTTGTTATGGCCAAGTTGCTGACTCATTGAGTGCTGCAAATTTGAAAGTGCATTAGTTGAAATGTTTTGCATGCCCTTCACAGAGTTTTTGTATAGTTTTTGCATAAATTAGACACGCGATTTGGCAGTTGCACCAAATTAAAGCACTTCGTATATACACGCCATGAAGCAATTTTTCATTAAAAAGTTTTTTAATATACTATATAATATAGTAAAATAAAATTTATGAGAGCAGAGCTTGGAATAACTCTGTAAGTACTTAAAACAAATTATTCAAACTTTATGACAGCTTTTTAAAATATTTACAAGGTAATTCCTAAAATTTGCACATTAAATATATTGAATCTACATATATGTCTATTATATATGTATTTAAGTTAAGGTATATATCCATTAATTTTTTTTGTTTAGCGTATAAATAACTAGCTTTAATTTTGAATAATTTGTTTTGAGAATTTATTTTGAATATAATTGCACTTTGTTCTTTGGCTATTCATGAATTAAATGAAATGAATGGGTTTGTTTTTAGTAAATTTTTTTGTTGGCGTGATTATAGTTTCTGGCAGTGGCAAATACACACACATTAACGTTTATGTTTAAGTACAAAATCCTACCTCAAAAATACCCGAAAATGAATTTGTCTTTTATTTGTTAGTATTCGTTATATTATTTAATTTCGTTAGTTAGTATATTAAACAAAGAAAAATATACAAGAAAAACAATATTTTAAAATCGTTTTCGTTAAGTATACGTAAACAATGAGAAATCATAATGAAAATGTGAATGTAATGTTAAATGTCATGTTAATGTAAGCGCGATAGCAGGACGTGATGTTAAATGCATGTTAAGTGCATGTTAAATGCAGGTACGAATAAACAATAAGTAATACCATGAATTGGGCAATCAACTTGAAGAGTTTTATCTTACCTGTACACATGGCTTGCAGAGATTGACGCACAGGCCATCCGAATCCTTGGAATAGTGCTCGACAAGCTCTTGTAGGGTTCTATTATTAGACAGATGTGGGGGGCTATTTTGTTTAATTGGCTGAAATGGCGAAGAGCACTTATAGAAGCTTACCTGAATGTTGTGCGTCTGGCAATGAAGAAGCCGCCCTCATCCAATTGTCTGATGCGGTAATGCTTAACCGTATCGCCATCGCGCACTGTAATATGCAATTATTTTGTTATATTTAGATATAAATATGTATATATATATGTATAAGTGAATGCATTCAAATTATAAATTCAAAAAAATATAATAGCATTACGTGTGCCTTTTATAGCACCCACCTGATAGCGAGTAGTCATTGTGACGGCTCTCGGAATCGCGTATTAAAAATGCGCCGTGCTCGTTCTCTGGCAGTAGCAATTTTTTCTCAGCCTCAATGCGTTTGATTTTGCGGAAGTACCAACTGCAATTACAATAAAAAAAGGAAATTGTCGTTAACGAAATATGTAAATGCATATAAAAATGTTAAACACTAGTCATAAAATTGTAGATTTTATTAAGGAAACAGCCAAAGCGAGGCTACAAAAATTTTCATTTCGATCAGGTGGCACTAAAGGAGGTATGTGCGTGGGAGCCTCCACAACCGCTTTCTTTTAATAAAAATACTATAGAGTCATTTTAATACTATATAATTATAATATCTCAATCTGGATGAAACGTGTTAGTTCTATTTTTTATAATTGTTTTTTTCCTTAAGTTATTATATATATTATTTTCATTTGAAGTTGCGCGTAATTAAATTATTATGCAATTAGTTTAATCTGAGACGTGCATTAAAATTAACTTTTCGTTTTGTTTTTTCAATTTTAATGAATTTTTTGTTGAAAATTGCAAATGTTTGTAATTTATGCACCATTTTTATACTATGCACCACTTGCTTTTAAATATTGTTTTTTATAGCGACAAATTTATTTTATTTATGCATTTTATGAACGTTTTAAATTCAACTTTAATTGCGCTTCCGAATCGCAAAACTGCGGAACTTGCTTGAATTATTATTATTTTTTTTTTGTCTAATATTTATGTGTGCTGTTTTGAGAGTTGTTGGGATATTATCTAGATAAATTTATTTAAAAACTAAGCAAAGTTGTTATATACTATATATATTATACTATTTTTAACTAAAATTATTCTATTAGTATTTTAAATATTCCGTTTTTAAATTAAACTTTATATTAGAAACGTAATATATATATATATAATTTTTTTTGTATACAATTTAAGTTTTTCATCTTTTAAATTCTTGGCAAACACTTCAAGCATAATTTGATTAGATTTGTTGTAGTAGCTGTCAAATGTATCTTGCCTGGCATTAACATTGACCTTAATAAAGAGAAAAAGCTAACTGTTATTGTTGTTGAATTCTCCTCACCTCCCTTTCTCTATTGCCTTTTCATGCTTCGACCAACTGTAGTTACACTTAATGTGTGTGAAAGAGATTTTTGTTATATAACCGAACTGAATCAAAACGAGACCAATTCACATTTTAAAGTTCGTGAAAACAGAGAGAAATGATGACAAAAGCTTGGACAAAATGTGCCTTATCATAAAAATGCATGTAAAATGTTTTGTAAAAAAAGATACTCATACAGATAGATAGACAAAATATGTATCTTACAGATGCATTGCAATAATTGACATACATATTTGCATAAAACACATATAAATGTGTAAATATAGTCAACTATTATGTGGGTTATGTAGAAACGAAGCCATTTGCGATCTTTTGTCTAAATATTGAAATGCGGTTTTTATGCGCCCCTCACGATTTCGCTGCCCAACAGTAGATGGCGTCAATGCGATAAAGGAAACTCATCATCAGCAGCGCAAACATTTTCCGGACGTAGAAAACTTTTCATTTCAATGGATACGACAGCCACAATGACAACAACAAAAAAAAAACAACGACGAGCCTCGACAGCTGGGGGCGTGTTAAGCCTTATAACGTGCCAAAAACAAAAAGTGAAAATAAAAATCGTGTGCACAAGGACATACAACAAATATACATACATATAGTATATACATATATATAAATATACACACACATACCAAGTCGACAGTTTTTGTTTGGACTCTTGTGCATGCACTGGAATAACCATATAACCCGGAATGCCCAAACCACACAGATAAAGCCCACAACCCACAGAATCATTTGCATAAAAAAGAACTTCCAACAGCACTCTGGCACCTGGGGGACCAGGTGAGTGGACAGCGTGGTCTAGCACCAACTGCCAGTTACGGCTGCATAGGCACTCAGGAAAGAAGATTGGGGTTTGCTTTACCAAGAAATTCCATATAAAAAAAGATGATTATAGCACACAACAGCCTAATGACAGTGTTTTAAAGCACGATTAAAATAGTGGCTTACTTGATACAAGAATGTAAAGTAAAATGCGATATCGTCAAATTAGTCAGTGAAGTATATGTATTAAAAATTGAAAAATGTTTTCTATTTTATGTGCTATATATACCCTATTAAAACGACACAGTTACGCGGTATAAAAACATGCACAACAAATGGATATGCCAGGATGGGATGCGATTCTAGATGGTCTTCATGGAGCTCGCAAATGGCATTTGCCAGTTCTATTGAATTTCACTTTGGCTTAGAAAGCAAACAGACAGGGGAGGGTACTGGCAACCGAGGGGGGAAGGTGGAGCCAGCGCCGAGAACGAGTTGAGTGCGTGTTTTTATTCCAATTTTTTTTTCTGCCTGGAGCCATTTAGTTAGCTGGAATTCAACGGGCAAAACTGCAAGTAATCTGATTGCGCAAAAACCATTTAAAGCTATTATTAAAAGAACTTGCGGACCTAAACTCGGCTCGGACTCGATTTCAACTCAACTCAACTCGACGCGACTCTTAACGTGGCTGGCACTTTTAATTGGCTGTCTGCAGCCTTTTCACGTTAGGGGAGTTGTGTGTTGAGTTGTTCGTTTTTTTTATTTTTATTCTCTTTTTCTCCTTTTTTTTTCTTGTTGATTAGCACATGCTGCAGTTGTCATCAAGCAAACGGTTGTCTGCCATTGCCATCGTCAACATGAGCCGCTTGCAACAAAGTTTGTTCGGTAATTTGCCCGTCAGCCAGTCAGCAGGATGCCAGCTAGCTGCTTATGAATGGGACTCATGTGCATGCACTTTGATTGATCAATCAATCATAACAATATTAATGTGCATGGTCCATTCGAGCACGTGTCTATTATGCCAATGAGCGTTTCTTAGACGCCATAAAAGTGAATTTTTGTGTTTGCTGCACAGGCCAAGCAGTTAACCCGACCATTATATTTAGCCTATTTATAGACCCCATCGATTGCTATTGCTGGCTATTAATGTTGTCTGTGTGTGCGTGTGTGTCGATGTGTGTGCATGCATGACTTTCATAAATATGCAACACTTTAATTACACACGGTTTAGCTAGCAGCGCATGCGCATCCTTTTCGCTAGTAGTTGCAGCTGCAGGCATTCTCCATGGTTTTTATACTCGTCCACAAAGTGAAAGGAGTATATTGGGTTTCTACACCCGTTTTAATGTAATGGGGCATGTTTATATCGCAAAAATCTATATGTTACTCTAATCTTTTAAGCTCCAATATTTCATAACTTTGTCAAAACTGAACCGATTTTCATATTTGATGGCATTTTAATCGTGATTCGTCCTATAGATTGAGTCTATATTCAAAATATATTCATTTTTGAAAATATTTTTTTTTTTTATTTTTTTTGGCAAAAAAGCATGTATACCCCCCTTGTTAATTTTCGAAAAATTTTTTTTTTCAAAATTTAGAATTGCGAATTTATATTTTTAATCAATTGTATTCGTCATAATTAGCATAGAAAACAACTTTAAACATGATTTTGGAGAGGTAAAATTTTTGGTCAAAAATCATGCCAAAATTGACAACAATTTTGACATGTAAAGCTCTTGGACCCACTGTTTCCATACTTCAAACTGACATAACTTTGTCAAAAGTGAACCGATTTTCATGTTTGAGGGCATTTTGATCGTGATTCGTCCTATAGATTGATTCTACATTCAAAATATATTCATTTTTGAAAATAATTTTTTTTTGATTTTTTTAGTATTTATTTTCACAAGTACGAATATTGCGTTGTCGGTTACACTCGATTGTAACGTTCTGACTTGTTTTGCTATTCGACTAATGTGAAATGAGACAGCAAACCATAGCACCACTGTTGGCTATAGATAACTTGAAGCTAAACTACAGCGTTGGAGTCCCAGATTTTTTCTTTCAATTCTATAGGCGTTTAACACGCAGGACTTTGTTACACTTAAAAAAAAGAGTGGATTATTTAGAAGAAATTTAAATGGAATTTGATGTAATATTATTACTAAATTTTTTCCCAATTTTTCTTTAAGAAATACTTATTAGATGCACACTATTTTCTAAGTGTACGCAATGTGCACGCATATACAACAAATCTAGTGCCTTGTTATGGCTCTTATGCCATAACTGCCAATTGTGCTCATATCTCTTAGTGTCTGCTCTGCCCAGCCAGACATATCAATATCAATATATTATGTTCATGTGGAAGCAGCTCCAAGATTGCAGGGCATACGCAGTCAGCAGCGTAACATGAAAAATTATTCTAGAAAAATCGTAGTTTTATTTATAGATATGGTCGGGGTTGGTGCAACCAAATGGCTGGTTGGCCACGTTACGGGCCAAGTGTCCAAAGCGAGCTGGCTGCAAACAAAGCCAAAATCAAATGCGTTGGGGCACAACAAGGCGCAGTCGCGGCCACTTACAACTAACTTGGCTAGTGGCGACTATTTTTAAACGCAAACGCGCAAATGCAACGTAATGTCTAAAAATATACACAAGCTGCGCGGCTGCAACCGCGAGCCAAAGATACTTGCTACATGTTTTGGCTTTTTGTTAACTTATTTTGTATGTTTTTCTACAATTTTTCTACGTCAGCCATGGTTTAGTGGCTAGTTTTTGGCCATGGTTAGTGGAACGACCATCGATGGCGATGCGACTCCGGCTGCCGTTGATGTTGTTGCCTCTGCTGTTGCTGCTGCTGCTGCCACTTGCTTTGGGCCAGCAACATGTTTGGCTTGTTTTGGCTGCCAACTTAATTGCAGGCATGCACAAACAAGGCGCTTCGACATGCACATTTGAGTTAAAATTAGATTAGATGCAACAAGCTGACCAAAATAGCCATCGAATGTTTTTGAGCTCTGTCCGGTCTGCACTTTGCATATATACATTGGCATATTGGAGAGGGGCTCACATCTTCATTGGGCCTGCTCCAATTTGCCTGGCCAACACTTGACGTGCCCACTTGAGCGTTCCTGCGCACAATCTGGAATCCAGTGATTGATACACGGGTGTGTATGTGTGTGTGTGTGTGCCAATTGTTGTTGTTTTCACCGTGCTCAATTCTAGACAATTGAGCCACAAATTGTGCCACTAACTAACTTTGGCAGCAAAAAATCCAAATAAATAAAATCGAATCCAAGCAACGGTTCAGACGTTCCCCTGTCAATTGTTAAGCGGCTGCCCCAATTGCCAATTGGCAGCGCAGAATTGCTGTGGATTTGGATTTATTGAAGCAGGTCATGATGTTGTTGCATTGTTTGTGCAATTAGCCATATATTATAAGCAATATATATATCTACATACATACATATGAACATGTAATTCGCGCTTTCAGTTAACGATCATCTGGCAAACAAGTTTTTAATTTTTTTTTGTTTTTGTGTTAAGAAACGTCACGCATGATTCAGAGGCTGTGAATTAACGGTGGATTACCTCAGAAGATTTTACTGACAGCCGACGAGCGGGCAATCGCGTACGTAAGAGTCTTGGCTCAGCTGTAGTGCTTTGGGCCGGGCCAAAAGCGAAAAGCCATCAATTTAGCACTGTTAATTTGGCTGTTTTAAATAAACTTTTCCTCGAACACGAGGCCAATTTGTTTATTGTGTTTTAAATTTTTCCATTTAATTTATATATACGCACACATACATTTCGGTTTGTCAGCTTTAATTCCTGATTTGGTTTTCCACTTGCGGTCAGTGTTTTTGTGCATATTAATTGGAGTATGTGGCATGTAGTTGTTTTTTTTTTCCTTTGCACGACAAAAATGCAGCCAACTTCGCTGTCACTTTCTCTATAATTGTTGTCTTGGTCATGTTTTGATTTTATTTATATTTATTTTATGTGGTTTTTGTTTTTGGTGTTGCTTTTATTTTTATTTTTTTTTTTTGTTTTTTACTACAAGTTCCGATATCCGCTGCCTGACACATGCATATATTTATTTTTAAATATTCAATTAGAAACATTAATAAAGCCAAAACGAGGCGCGCTCCATTAAAACTCAATTGTTGATGTAAACAGAAAAAAATCAAATAAATTAACGGCAATATTTTATAAACAGCCAGAATTAAGGAGTTTGAACAATAATATATTAACACAGTCCTAATTATAAGCTTAACATGGATAAACTATTAATATATAAGCTGCATAAGCTATCAATAAATTTAAATATACTGAAATCTATCTATTAATCTACTATACTTAGCCGTAATTGATCTTTATCCCATAGCTTATCAAGTCAGGTGCACACTTACCTGTAAAAAAATGTAAGAGATTAATTAGTAAATAATAGATAAATGAAATTAAAAATAATAAAAAAGATTTTATTTTTAGCGGGGTTGGCATCACTTTTGACACGCGACAATTTTATATGAAACAATGCAAATAAAAAAATAGAAATTGATGCCAAATGAATTATTTATAAGTGCATTATTCAACCTAATGCAATTACAACGCCAATAGATATATAGATGTTGATTCATATATAAAGCGATATGCTAATGCAGCTGGTAGATACATGAATGAACTTGCGCTGTACAACTCAACTAGCCCAACAGCTATGCAAATAACTAAAGCCAACCTCAAATTGCACTTGAAATCGCCAGTCATGTTGGACAAATAGTGCAACTAAGCTAGTGGTTGTAAAATGCATATTTAATTAGGGCAAATACGATATGGGTAAGGAGAAAATGCTGCAAATAGTTCGTTAAGGTCGTATACATGCCTAAGCTATTTGTCTATTAAATATTTATACCATATCAACGAGTCAAAATAACATTTAAATGTCTTTCAATTTTTATCCGCATTTATGTATGGAAATTTTATTGAATGATTTACAACAGATACGATTGGTATGACTAATAATAAATACCCTAACAATTATATAGTTAATATGTCTTTTAATAAGTAATTAACATGTCAGCGGGATTTTCCGCTCTTAAGGTGTGGCTACACACTTTCTTGATCGGGTTTCAATATTATAAGAACTTTAGTCCAGATAAGTTTTTGTTTTTGTTTTAAGCAAAAAACCAACTTTACTCAGCAATTAAATTGGGTCACATTCGTAATATATAAGAAATTATTAAACAACTGCTGCACTTATATAACTGTAGCAAAAATTAACAACTGTTACTTAAATGCAAGTTGACAAAAACTTGATTTTCTTTATAAAACTATAACTGCGAAACTTGTATTCTTGATAACACACCAAAAAAAGAGCGAATAAATAATGCCACAATTGAACTTTTCATTTCCTGCATTTGCCATAGACTGCATTTAAGCGTTAGCTATTGTCAATCACAAGACATGGACACACGCACCACAATTGACAGTTGTGGACCACAATGGGAACAAAGTGTCTATTTATAAAACCAAACCAAACCACATACAAACACACACACAAATAATTGTTACTGGCGCCAATTGAGGAGCAGCTGTAGCTGGAAACCAGGAAAAAATTTAGAAAAAAACAAGTAAGAACGAAGCGATCGGGTGTATCCGACTAAGCAATACTTTTTCAGAGTATAATAGTAGCTAAACAGTCAAAAAGATTTTAATTTGAATGTTGGAAAAATATGAATTTTTGTTTGCAGACTTTTTTCGTTTGCAATATTTAGTGGAGTTCATAGCTAATCCTAACATTATTCACAAATTAAGACCTACATTACATAAAACCAATACACTCTTTTCACTGCGTCTACAAAGTAAAAAAAAAAATGGAATAATAACAAACTAGCCAATGGCCAATGTTGTTCAGCTAGTTATTGTTAGCTGCTGGTGGTGCAGAGCACCACTTAACAACAAGTGGCAGCCATTGCTGACGTTTATTTAATTGTTGTTTGCCAGCCTGGAGTCGGGGCATCCTGTACTGTGGATGCTGCCTAACACGACTAACAAACGACATTTATTTATTTTAGGAGCACGTATATGGCATATGGCCAGCTACGGGGTGGGGCCTATCGCAGTTCGTGCGAAACAAATTTCAAATCAATGCAGACGACGCCTGGCAAAATTGCCAAGAGCCTGGAATAACAGCTAAAAATAGCCACAGTTGTACTACCAACTAGCATTTACCAGGTAACAGCCTGTTGCCTCTGCTGTTGCTGTTGCTGCTGCTGCAGCAGCTTATAAGGCCTGGCTACAATTTGATGCAGACATAATTTGTTAATGCCAGGCTTTCGATTTTGCCGCAACAGCAATGGCAACGCATGCAGCAAAGCTAATGCTGCTAATGCGACGGACAAACGTTTTTAGAATCTGTTCAGCAAGTGGCAAATGGCAGCTGGGCAGGTTGCACGTTGCCATTTTAGCAGTGAAAATGTGCAAATAGAAACGACCACAGGCCATAAAATGCATTGTAAGTAAAAGGCCCGGCCAGGCCAGGCCATTCCAGCGGCTGAGAGAGTCAAGAAAATTATCAAGTTCCGGCAACGGGCTCCGTTTGCTGACCATTTTCTAATGCGTTTGAAAAAATGCGCTTTCCAGATAACATCACATAGCAAAAGCAAAACAACTAAGAACGTTGCAGCCGGGCGTAACTGACTGCGCAATACCCGTTTACAGTATAATAACGATCGATCTTTAGATACATCGAAATGTTAAATTTTTTGAACACTACTAGCACAAACCCAATATGCGCTTTTCACTTTGTTAACGAGTATACAAAATGCAGTCTGCTTGTAGCTTACACCTCATGCACACCCCCTCAATAGATCTCTTTCTCTCTCTCTTTCTATCTCTTTCTATGTCACCACAGCACGCAAACGTGATTTAAGCTTGCTGTATGCGCAAATCTCTAAGGCTGATACTGACAATTTGGCTAGCAAATTATGGCCAACGCGAGATTGCCAGCTGAATTGATATTTGCAAGCAATTGGGTGTATCTATTTTAAATCAACTGCACCAGCATCTAATTTATGACTAAGTCAACTACAGTTCAATGTCAATTCCATTGTTTGGTTTGTTTGGAGAGAAAGGAAAAAAATCATGAGTTCATTATTGTACTTGTTCATAGTATATAGTTGAGTGGGTCTGAGTTTATTGTTCTAGACATGGAAACAACATTAAACAATGGAAATTTGTTTTATTGTGGATATTGAATTGTCAATATACCCTGTAGACAAAATGAGCTGATATATAATAAAATAAATTGTTACTTTTTATTAAAAGCTAATAATATTTAATTTGATTAAATTATTTTTATAAGTTAGTTTGCAAAATATCTATAATTTATTATTCATGTTATAAGATCTACAACATTCACAACAAGATACCTCATAACTTATTGATATAGAGTCCATGACAATTGTCGTGAACTAAAATCCAATCTCTAATTATAGCAATTAACGAATGAATCGCGTTTACGAGTCCAATAGCTTGTCCACTTTTGGGCTGAAGGGCGACATTGTTGTTGTTGTTGTTGTTGTTTCGCTTGAATGCAGTTCGAAAATAATTGTCAAGTATCGGCAATATTTGCCTGTTAAATTGAATTAATCACGTGCTACACGCTGCATTTTCCCACTCTCTTATATAATATTCCGCCCAAAAAGCAAACGTAGCAAACTAATGATGAGCATTTGGTCGAGTGGGCGTTGCAATTGTTCGTTGTGTTAGTTTGGTGGGTTGTCTGAGCCGCACACACGCACACACACACACTTACAAACAAGACAATGACACCAACCGCACCCAGGCAATTTGCAGTCATTGCAAATTAACGGGTTGACATATAGAAGAGACACAGAAAAAAAAGTACAATATATATACCACATGGGGCTATGTACGTGTTTACCTATTTGGACTGCAGTCTAGCAGGTTACCCAATGCACTCTTTTCAGCTACTTCTAATGGTTTTTTAATGTGCTACCCCCAAGTAAAATTATATCAGACATGTGGGTGGCAAAAGTCATTTGGTCAATTAGGCGACTGAAATATGCAGTTGCAACCGAAATAAAAAAAATGTAACTTAATTGAAAATAAATTCAATACTTTATGGCAGACAAAAAATAAGTTTTGTTTTTTTCTTATTGGAAGCGAAGATTGAATACACGAGCGTATTAAATCACAAGCTCAAACAGTTTCGATCGCATTCAGCGGTGTTAAATATTTATTTTCTGTTTATATAAAAAATAAAACTCAATTAACATATTACTTTTTATTTCTTAGTCAGGAAGACTCGACCAAAAATTCTAAAGATTTTATTTAAGACCATCTTTTCATCTTCTTCTGCATAAACTTAATTTCTGCATAAACCCTCAGTCAGTGTTTTGAGGGCAATTCTCATTATTATGCAGATGTTTGTAAGCTGATGCAGATGAGTACGATGTGTATATATATATATATATATATGTGATTCCATACTCGTCAAACAAATTGAATTGAAGACAACTTCAAGGCCAAAGCATTTGAAATTGGTTCAGTCCCCCAATTTGCATATAAATACGAAATTGTACAAACTTTTGTACTTGGGGCACACGTGTTGGCCACTTAAGCAAAGACCCGAAACCCCGAAAGAGACAAGCGCCAGACAAGGGGCCAAACAAACTCAAACTTGTTGATAACTCAAAGAAAACGAAGCAAATGTAACACTTGACACAAAACAACGGGCATACACAAAATAAATACATATATAAAATCAAAATCTCCTAAAAAAAATACAAAATTTGAAATGTGTCGTCTGGCAATGTTTGTTTAGCGCTTAATTAAAGCGTGTCTCAAAAATTGTCACGACTTTTTGCCCCTCTTAGCCCTTTTCGCTATTTGTTTGTATGCCTAATGAACATTTTGGAGCATGGCAACAACTACCGAAAACAAAACGGTACAACACAAATACCCCAAGGTATAATGAGGAGTAGCCGCTCTTTGGGCCACGTACCTGATTTTTGATAGTCAAATAATTGGCAGGTTAATAACATAAAGACGTGACGTCGTCAGCGATTACAACATGGAAGCGAAAGATCGCGACAAAAAGACAATAAAAACAAATAAAGAGAGAGAGAAAGAGTGTGACAGTTGTTTGGAAAAGAGAGACACAGTGGCTTATATTTGGTAGCTGAAATATTTACAATCAGCTTATAAGCATGACATAAATACACAGAATAGAACGTTAATCGCTGAATTTGGGTGTGTATTTATTTGCCTTTGCTTAAATGTGACGTTTGCGACTGTAAATCAATAACAATTATTTGGAATTTCAATTATTGGGTTTTTTTTTTTCAGTATGTTCAAGTGCCTAATTTTGCTAATAACATTGTCATTAGTCACTCTTTTGTTAAATATATATATATTTTTTTAATTTTCTATGGAATGAAAGTCAAATCGTGAACTAAAAATTTTTGCATACGTTTTTGGTCTACAAAAAAAATCACAGCTGTGTCTGGATTTAGCACAATTAGCATTCGAATAGATGTGATGCCAACAACAGAAAAAAAGTAAATAAAAATAAAAGTGAACTATTTTTTTGCTCTATAAATCCCCCAAGTGCAAAAGAACAACAAGTGACGTCATCGTTAGGGGTTTTTTTTTACGTTTTACGTGAAAAAAAATTGTCCAATTTTTTTTTCAGCTGTCCTTAGGGTTGAGAAGGTTGCAGAAAACATTAAAAAAAAATTAATTTGAAAGTCATTAAAAGAGTTTAATGTTTAATTGATTTTAGTTTTGATATATTGTTTGTTTTAATTTTTGCCATTCGTATGAACTTTCGAAGGGCCATAAACACGCAATAGGCTGGCAAAAACTATTGAATGAAATAAAATCGCAAGGCGAAGTCTATAAAGCCGCAAATAGTATGAAATGGAATTGTCAATAGTCTAAAAAATATATTAATGAATGCATATTTAGTGTGGTGCTGGGGGACTGGAAACTTACGATTTTTCATTTAAAAATTCACCACGCGTAAATTCCGAAAGTCGACGCGATTTGCCTTTCTTGATTGTTAACTTTGTTATTGCTGGTGTTATTGTTGTTGCTGTTGTCGTTGTTGTAGTTTTCGTGTTTGTTATTGTTGTTGCTGCAGCTGCTGTTGCTGCTGTTTTGCTGTTAGACATTAAATTTACGCACGTCTGCGAACAGGCGGCGGGCAGCGAGCGGCACTTCTCAATGACAGACAGCGCTGGCAGCTGTTGGGCAGGCGGTGGGGCGGGGCAGGTGCAGTGCCTCAAGCTGAGCTCCTCGAGCGTGTGGCAGGTGCATTTGAGCAGCGTTTGATTCGACCAGCGACGCTGCGTCTGCTTGGGCGCTGCAAGCCAATTGTCCAGCGAATGCTTTTTCATAAGAGGCGGCAGCAATTGTTGCTGCTGCTGCTGCGTCTGCTGCTGCTGCAGGCATTTGTGCTGCTTGAGACTGCGACGCGGACGTGGTGGCGAGGGCGTGCCAGGTGGCGAAATGGCCACGGACATGGAAATGGCATCCAGCGAATTGGATTTGATCAGCGCCACGTGACCGTCGACCTCGCTGCTCGAATTGCTGCTGCTGCTGTCGGCGCGTCGCTGCTGCGCTACGATGCGCGTGTACAGCTCCTCCGAGTCCAGCGGCAGCAGCAGATTGCTGACGCCGACGCGACGCTTGGCCTGGCTGCGTTTTGTCTGCTGTTGCTGCTGCTGTTGTTGTTGTTGTTGTTGTTGTTGTTGCTGCTGCTGCTGTTGCTGTTGCTCGCTGTTGTCATTGTGATTGTTGTTGTTGTTGCTGTTGCCCGATTTGTTGTAGCTTAGAATATTGGACAAGCGTCGCATTTTGCTGCATTTACTGGCCTGCTGCGCATCATTGCTGCTCTCATGTTGCTGATGCGGCTGCTGTTGCTGCTGCTGCTCATCCACCTGGCTGACCACAAAACGCGTTGTTGCTGCAACTGGTTTCGCCTCGCCGTTTGGCTCTTCGCCGGTTTCCAATTTCTCTCCTTGTAGGATGTCATAAATTGTGCCATATTTGTGCGTGATGTGCGTGCCCAAATTTGCGGCCTCTGCTGTTGCATCCTGTTGCAGCGATTGTTGCTGCTCTTTCTGCTGCTGCTGCTGCTGCTGCCTTTGAAGTTCTTTCTCGCGCTTTTGCTGCTGCTTTTGTATTATATCATAAATCACATCATTTGATTTATGCACTTGCATTGCTGTTGTTGCTGCTGCTGCTGTTGCTGTTGGGCATGTTGCTGCCGTGTCGCGCTCTAGTATCGAACTCAAGCTCTTGCGCTGCCATTTGTCGCCGCTGCCCGTGGTCAGGGAATTGCTGCCCGGCAAGGGCGTCGCCTTGCGATGCAGTATCTCATAGATGGTGCCATAGGTCATATATTTGTCGTACTTCTGATAGGTCAGCTGATAGATGTCGTTCTTCCGCTGGATGATGTCATAGATGGTGCCGTAAACAAGCTTGTCATAGATCTTAAAATTACGCTTATATGTGGCACTGGAGCTGACGCTCGAGCTGCAACTGTTGCTTCTGCCTGACTTTTTGGCATACGCCTGCAACTGTTGTTGCTGCTGCTGTTGCTCATGTTGATCAGTCTTGTGCTCGGGGGTCGCCGAATTGCGACGTGGCAGAAAGTAGGAGGCAAAACTTTTGCGCTGTCGCGAATTCTGACGCTTAAGCGGCGATGTTGCTGCTGCTGTTGTTGTTGTTGTTGTTGTTGTGGGTGTGTCCAGCTGGCATTCTTGCGATTGCTGTTCCATGTCGCTCACCAGACGCTTAAACTCTTCGTACGATGTGCGACGCTTGTGCGCCTTGGCCCGCTGCTCCTTGGCCGCCAACTGTTGATCAAGTATTTGCGATAGAAAATCGGAATTCTTGCGCATTGCCTCTGTGGTGGCAACTGTTGGCTGTGTTGTTGTTGTTGTTGTTGTTGCTGTTGTTAGATCGTCGCCGGTATCCATTTCATCCGCAAACTCGTTTGCACAATCCGGTTTGCTGCTGCTGCTGTTGTTGTTGTTATTTGTGGTTTCTTGTTCTGATATTGAGGCGAGCGTTGTCATCACAGTGTTATTGCTGTTTGTAGTTGCTGTTGTTGCTGCTGTTGCTGCTGTTGTTGCGTCATCTGCTGCCACGGGCATGGCCACCTCAACACTTGCCTCCACTTGTTGCTGTTGCTGCTGCTGCTGCTCCTGCAACGCGCCGCTGCGACGTCGCGCCAACGCTTCCGGCTGCGCCGCCTCGGCAAACATGGCTTTGAACTCTTCGTAGGATTTGCGGCGATTGCGCGACTGCGTCAAACATTCCTTGTAGTTGCGTCGCGCGATCTTCTCGCTGCTTGACGCTGTCGCAGCAGCAGCGGCCAGTGCATCCAATTTGTGTTGCATCTCCATGAAGCCCGAATCCATGGAGCTGATGGTGCAGGTGGAATCGAAGCTGGTCTTCCGACTCGAGCTGTTCGAGCACGGCGAATTGGGCTTGGGCGGCGTCGGCGGCGGCGTTACCAGCAGCGCCAGCAGATCTCCATTCCCAGCTACATCGTTGGGTGCGCACAATAGATCCACCTGGCTATCACAGTTGTTGCAGCTAGCTGTTGTTGTTGTCGCTGTTGTTGTGGTTATTGCTGCTGAATTGGCTAAGCTGGCATTTTGTTGATCATCATCGTCAAAACTGATTAGATCTTGAACGGGCAATGTGGGCTCCTCGGGCACGGCGGCTAACATGATGTTGTTGCTGTTACTATTGTTGTTGATGTTCTTTTCATAGTTTTCACTGTTTTCACGCTTCTTGCTCACAATCGCATAGTGCGGCGTTCCGCTGGCCAGCTGCGTTGTTGACAGTGCCGCTGTCACCGCTAAACTGGCCGCCGCTAGGTTGCCGCTCGCGCTAGTTGCCGTCGTCGTTGACGTTGTCGTTGTCGTCGTCACAACAGCAGCTGTTGCTGTTGGGCTACTGTCACTGGGCACGCCCACGCTTGGCGTACACGCGCCGCTGAGCGTAGTGTAACTGCTGCGATTATGAAAGATTTTCACACTGTGCATGGGTAATTTGCCATGATGACGACCGTTGGGCCGATTACGTGCAATGCCCATTGAGATGGTCGCCAGCTGTTTGTGACGCTGCTGCTGCTGACGTCGGGCGTACTTGCTGGCAATGCTGCACACAGGATCCAAATCCAGTTCATTGAACTGCTGCTGCTCGTTGCTGTTGTTGCTGTTGTTGTTGTTGCTGTTGCAGCCGCTGCTGCTGTTGCTGCCATCGTTGCTGCTGCAGTGGCGCAGAAAGCGCTGCAATCGCCGGCTGCCACAGTTACCGTTGTGACCCGCCCGCTGCTCGTTCATGCACTTGGCACAGCACAAAAACTCGTACAGTATCTCATCGCCCGTCTCGATGGGCGAACTGGGCGGCGTTATGGTTGAATATTTCGGCTCCAGCAGAAATTCCAATTGTGCCGCGGCAGCTGCAATGGCCGCCGGCGTGCAGGCGCCTGGCATCGATGTCGTTGTAGTTGTTGTTGTTGTTGTTGCCGTTGTGCTGCTCTTATTGCTTACCGGCATCAGTATATATGTGTTCTTGGGACTCTTGTCCGTCTCCGTCTGCTGCTTGCCGGCATTGGCCAAAATGGAGCTCTCGATGCTGAGGCCGCTGTCCAGCAGCATAAATGTGCCATCCGAGGGCAGTATGAGACGTCCCTCGGCCGCCGCATTGACCAGTTCACGCAGCGCATTTACCTGCTTCTCGGTGACATTACCTTGCAGTTGGATGCCGTGCAGGGCGAAGGCCGTTGGCTTGTTGTTCACCGAATTGGGATCGGTGCACCAAACCACGGGCATGGTAGTCATCTTGTTGTATTGCACAACGACACCAATAATAACAGTTCAATGTTCGCTCTGTACAAATGTTTTGACAATCTCCACTTGGTGGAGAGAGATCGAGCGAGCGGGTAATAAACTGTTAGAGAAAGAAACAAAATAAAACACTTCAATATATGAACTTCAACTTTTTCTTGCTGTTGCCTAACTTTGCTGTTTTTCCTTTGTCTGTTTCGCATTGTGCTTGGGCTTTAACTTGTTTACATTGTTTGCAGAGTTTTTAGTTTTCAGTTTCATCAAGAAAATGTCGCTATTGTTTGATTATTCTTTTCTATTTTCATAAAGAGATTCTTCAACCGCCCTAAAAAATAAATTTCACTTCCGTATTTCTAACTTCTTTAAAATCTTAACCGATTTTTCATGACAATCTTAACATTTGTCAAAGTAAGCACATGTTCAATCAACCCTCCTGAGTACAGGGTATTCAAATTGCAAATGGTTATTCTGTTGATTTATTGCACATTTTGTGGCAAGCCAAACCGGCGATAAAATGAAGTACAAAATAATGCGGCACACGCGCCAAAAATTTTCCACTCTGCTCAGATTTCATTCGTTTTTTCGATGGTTTTGTTTTTTATTTTCTTGCAACATTTGTGTTCAATTTGATTTGTATTTCTGTTTTTTTTTTTTTAGCACATAAAATTAAATTCCTTTAGAGAGACAACCTTGAAAAACAAAACAATTGCAATTGAATGCACGAGAGATACGAGTACATTTCACAGTTGACGATAAAGTGGTCTCTATTTTGTGTTTTGTTTTTATTTGAATTTTAGTTCAGTTTGGCATACATTTAAAACCAAATTCAAATTCGAATTCATTGTTGTGTGGATACCATTCAAAATGATGGCGCTATGTCAATTTTGAAATGTTTTATGCCATTCGCATGTGTTGGAATGGGGAGTGCTATCGAATCAGTGAGTTAATAGTAAAATATTCACACTCAAATCGTGAATTTTGTCACTACGAAGCTGAATTCATTCAAGTCGAATTTCAAACAGTAGTAAAACAGACAAAACAGAACAGATTCTGACGTTTGATATTTAATTCTGGATCACAAGTTTATGCATTAAACAAAAAAGATTTTTTTCGAGTAAGTTTAACAAAATACTAAACAAACGCTGCTAGATTTTCGCACTTGATCTGGCAGATTTTTTGCAATTGTACTAAAATGCCATTTATAAGCGGATAATTTTCAGTCGAATTGTAAATAATTTAACACCTGTTAGTTACGGCATTTAGTTAAAGGAAAAATATTATAAAATATATTGAAATATATATGGTGCCAGTTGAAAGATGTCACAAAGACTGTGCTCTGGTGTTCGTATCGAAAAAGCGAAATATGCAAGCAGCTGAGTAAACAAGTTTTTATGAACGTTCTGAACTCTAGCGGTATTTAGCAGTAAGCAAATACAATACTGTGATTTTAGCTAGAGATTTATGATTGAAGTCAAGTGACAAATTATGGTAAAATTCCATTAAAAAATGTGTGTTTGTGGGCAGTTAGAAAGCTAAAAACAATTGGTAACAATTATGTCTGAGACGCAAGTTTATGCGGCCAATAACCACGGCAATATCTAGATAAATAAACAGCAATAACAACAATAAAAACAGCAGGTCTGAAGGTGGGCTTCATTAGCTGACCATTGAACTTTTTATAATTTTGTGCCATGTAAGTGCATAAGAGTGAGTACGCACATATGGCTATGGGTATGGCATGCGTGTGTGTGTCTGTGTGTTTATATGAATTATGTATGTAAATAAGTGTGACTTCAAGGCTGCACTGCCGCAAATGGAAATGGAAACAACTTGGACTTGGCAGCAGTCGCAGAGCAGTTCAAGTTTACGGTGACTGACTGACAACTTGCCGACAAAGCAAACAACCCAGCAGGGAACTACGGGAAGAAGGGGGACTGATAGGAGGCAGACGGGGGTTAACATGGGCACTTGAGACAAAATGATTTAGAGAACTCTATGGACGCTAGGCAATGCATTCATCGAAGTGGACATCCTGGGAGACAGGCTGGAGACAAATGGCTTTAACTATACCACCATCCACCAAAACCCTCCCTACCACCCACCACTCAAAACTGCTTGGAGAGACAATAAACATTGGCTGCTGATCATAAAAAACAATAAAAGCTGAGCAACAGCATCAGCAAATGTCAATGTCAGGCCACAAAGAAACTGAAAACAGCAAACAATATGAAAAAAAAAAACACGGCAATTTTAAAACAACACAAGAAGAAGAAAAAAGCGCATCAAGGCGTCACAGTTTTTGTTTTTGTATATTTTATCTCTCTTAACCAATAAATTGAGAATCATTTGAAGTCCATTATCAGCATTTGATAAGCTCAAAATCGGCAATGACTAATTTTGAATTTAATAAAAAAACAAAAAAGAACAGTTAACTGTAAAGTTCAAGTTAAAAAAATTTGATAATACCTCTCAATTTGATTACTTTATAATGAATTTCTATTATGAGATTCTACTGCAAAAATTTATGTTTTTTTATGTTAGTTACGTTTGTGGCACATCTTGATTGTGATCATTAAAATGATTAATATATATATACTGAGCATTAGGTAACAAAGCAATATATAAAAGAAAACATCGAACAAATCATTTAGTTATAAATAAAATAAATTATGCTTGTCTTGATTTCCCAAACGATCAATTGATTACTGATCTATAAGTTGACAAATCTGTTTAGCTTTGCTAATTTCACATAAATTTCAACTGATCAGATTTCTAATATTAATTTAATTTTCTTAAATTTAAATTTGTAAAAAGTACATTTACTTATTATTGAAAATACCGCAAAAGTCTCGTACAAAATACGATTTTTTACTTTCGCTTAAATACCTTGTTCTAGAGAAATTCACAATAACGCTAAAATTCGTTTATAGTAAGGCAATCCCAGCGCTTAATATAGCAGACCGTATTAAATTAATTTAGTCGCAAGAATATTGTTACTATAAAACAGCTGTACTAAACAACAATAACAAGAAAAACAATATTATGTAGAATATTATTAAGCACGCACAAACCTGTCGAACCAGACCCCAGACGAAAGTCTCTGGCGATAAGACTAGGTGTGTGTGTGTGTATATATAAACATATATATATATATATATTAATAAGCTGGATTTTGTCACAACAGCTAGTCGAGCTTTGATTTTTATGAAGTAAACTCGCATGTATGCACTCTTGGCTTAGTAAAATTATAAATAATATAACAACAAAAAATTGCATTTATATAAAACAATGCACGATTCAGAAGGCTAAGCTAAACAATCAGAGCTGTGAGTATGCAAAATGACCGTTAATAGATGTTTAATAAACGGTTTGTTTCTAGGCTTTCAATGTGGCTTAAGCGCATGTCAATGGAATGCCAAAGCATTGGCATTAGAACCAACAAGGTTAGCAGCGGCTAAGACCTCCAGGGTGGCGCCTTCCCACCAAGCCAAGACTAAAGACATCAAGACTGACCTATGCTAACCGAATCCGAAATACGTTACAAAACCAATTGAATGCTTGTAGTGTGTAGGTGGTGTTAGCTGGTGTTAGCTTTATAGCGCGTGCCAAGAAAACTGAAACAAGACCAACATAATAGCCAACCATAATGAGTGAAGTGTTGCCTATTGTATTTGTTGTTGTAGTTGGTGCTGCTCAAAGGTAACAATTGCACTCAAAAGTACTACGACCCAATTTGAACCGGTTTGTTTTTTGTTTCTTCTGTTGTGTTTTACCTTTTTTGCTCATTGTCTTTTGTGTGTGGTGTGTGAGCCAAGTTTAAAAGCCAAAGCATTTGCAAGCTGTTAGCAACATTGTTGCCAAGCATTTGTTGCCAAGCAAATTATGAAACCCGAACAACGCCCAATACAAATTATTAATAATCAACTAATTTAACACACGAGGCAACCAGCAGCAAAAGCCAATTCAAACTAAAGCTTAAATTTACGGGTACACATACTTTCTCCGCCAAAGACAAAAACAACTGTATTTTAGTACCTCTGGGCAGCTTCCATTTATGTGCAAATTAAATACTAAGCCATTATGTTGAAAAATTGCTTAAAACGTAGGCAAAAAACAACACACTGAACCTGAGTTTGGCTTTGATTTGGGTCATTGCACAATGGTAACGAGAGCGTCGACTAAATTTAGTAGCGCCAAATAACTTTGGCCATGCGAAGCGAGTTCACCAGCCCCCAAAGAGCGCACCCAAAAAAAAAAAAAGAGCAGACACCATTTTGACAGCCTCGGATGTAATTATTGTAAATGGCCTGGAAACGGTTTTAGCTAGAGCTAACAAAAACAAAAAAAGGAAAACAAAAAAATATGTGGCTAAAAAATGTCTGAAAACAGAAAAAAAAAATCGAAAGCTAAGTGAAGCCTGAAGTATTAAATAAAAGTGAAGCTCCTTCGACAACCAGTTTTGAGTTTGACTTGTGTTCAAAAAAAAAATAAAAGATATTTATTGGTGTTGAGTTCCAAGAAGTAAGTGTCATTGTGGAAAATTTCCAGAGCTAAAAAATTCACACTAATTCAAAAAAGGCTTTCATTAAATCATTTGAGCTTATTATCTATAATTGAATAAATTTATCCAAACACGTCAATTTATAATGTTCTTGGAGCTCATTATGAATGCAAGCTGTAATTGTTTGTTTTAAAGAAACCATATAGCATGATTTATATTGTACTGCGGTTTAAATTATTATTTGTTCTTATCCTCACATTGTAATAAGTTATGAAAAAATTTATTGTTTTTTTACTTGTCAACTTTATAAAACTGAAAGCTTTATGTGCATTAAATTTTTAGTTCACAGATAAAACTGCTGCAAAACGTAAACAGGCAACAACAAATCAAGTGAACTGCTTTTGCTCTCCCTTTGTTTTATTCTTTACAACTCTTTTTACCCTTTGCGCCCTTTGGCGAGCAATTTTCAAGTATTTTCAAGTAAAATACATGTGTGTGCAGTATGTGTGTATCTGTATTTTTATCGTTTTTTGCTGACGACCGTCGACTGACTGACGACCGCATGAGTCATGGACAGGAAATTTACGGCCCAAAGAGAAGAGACAACAGCAGTCGCCGCCAGACTCCAACTATGACGCAAAATGGCTAAGAAAATGGTCACAAAAGATAATGGCAGGAGTGTGTGGGAATATGCAACACACTAGAGAAAATCAAACAAATCACAATTTGAGTGGTTCAAAAAACTCGACTACCACATAGTCTAGATAAAATTTAATATGTTTTTAGCTGAATTTAGAATAATATAATTTTTTTAATAGAAATATTTTTAAAAAAATATAAACTTTATGAAAGCTCTGGTTTTTAATAATTGAAGCACAATTCTTATATAACTATTGAGTTAAGAATACAATTTGTAACTCCTAGTTAAGTTTTAAAAACATTAAAGAGCTTTCTATGTTTTATCCACCTTAGTAACATCTTAACTATTTTTAATTAAAAAAAAGCGTCCAAAAAAATCATAGTTAAAGCCGTCGTCACATGTCACATGAATGGCGATAAGAGAAAACGCGCATAAATGACGGCCAAGAATTATAAGAGACAGCTAACAAGACATGGAAACAAAGTTGTGGAACCCGCTACAAACCATACCAACATGCCATATATATACTATATATGGTATATGTTTGTACAAGTATGCATACTATATGTATACGTATGTGCAAAATAATGCAATTTGTTCAAGTCACGTAAGTTCAAAATTGATATGGCGCAGGTTGCAGAAAAAACTAAACCAATTCGAAAAGTCAAGTAAAGTATAGTATAAAAAAAAAATAAGTAACTGACGACCCCATGTGCCAAGTTCCATTAACTAAGTATTTATATCGGCAGCAAACAGTTTTTTTTTTGTTTTTAATATGCATTTCCAAGCATATTTTTTGCAGGCAACTGCTGCAAAGTGGGTTCAAAATATGCACATATTAGCACATATCCACAGATAAGTACTGAGGATGTTCAAGAATGCCAAAAGCGGCCAGTGGCCAATAGACCTATAGAGCATGCTGGCATTACGTAAATACACCTGAAAGAAATCTATTTAAATTACTCAAACGGCTTAAAGTCGTTTCAACGGTAAATGTGTGTGCGACAATATGGTCAATTTCTTATGAAACTCATTCATTGAAATTCTAACAGCTACAAAAGATATCTTTCCGTCTATATATATATGTATGTAACTGAGTACTCGCATGGGGTATAAAGCTATCTAAAAGCACAGCACGAAACAGCAAAGAAAATAGAAAGTTCTGCGCCAGCGCACAACTTGACAAAGTGGCCAAACAGATAACAACAAACAAACATCATGCAACAACAAACAATTATAATAAATATGGTTGTGTTTGCATGTGTGTGTGTGTGAGTTTGTGTGTTCGTTGCACATTCGCTGGTTGTTGTTACTTTTGCCATTTTGTCAAGTTTTATCTGAGTTAAGCTCATATTCTCCCGCTCTACCTTTAGTCGTGTATTGTTGCAGCAACATGTAGCTAAGCTATGAAATGTTGCCAAGACGCCTGCTGATGCTCCATATCACATTGTAAGTGCACTTTACTACACACACACAGACACACACATAACCGCGCGTTTATTACACACACGGGTACTTTACAGCCACTGTTGAACAAAGAAAAACAGTCTCTGCTAAATGTATGCCAACATGCCGCGCACGCGTGCAACAAGTTTATATCTATGTATAATAATATACACACAAATAACTATTTGTTGTTTGTTGCCAGGGCCTCTAAAATAAAAGCCCAAGTCTACTAAAACGTTGCAAAAGTCGAACAGAAAATCTATTTGAACACGGCGAAAAATACACACTATAAATAATCGATGATCGCGCTTGAAATACAATTTCCTATATGCATATACATATATAATTGTTATACTTTATATGTATAAATTTACACGATATTTTGTATTGTAGCTTTTTAACGTCGTTTTGCCACCTTCCGTTTGACGTCCGTTTTGTGCACCGCTTCGCAGACAACTGATACGTTTATGAAATTTTTATAGAAAGGTTTTAAACCGCACGACACGACGCAGCAGCGGTGCGTCTTACACACATACACATACAGACACACACCTACAAGCAGTCTAACTGTATGTGTGTGTATCTATGTGCACTTCGAGCGCCATTTGAGCCAAGCTTTTGGCATTGTGTGCGTGAGCTGCTCGCTCTTTGAACAGCGTCTCTTATACAAAGCTTGGCAAGAAGTTGCCCGCAATGGTCAGATCTGCAGCTGGGTAGAAGAAAGAAAACGAAAAAAAAAGAAGAAAAACCACAGCTGATACTCAATTGTAAGCTCTTCTAACCAAACAAAAGAGACAACAACAATAAGTTGTCTCTCTGTTTTATTGGCGAAATTGAACTCTCTCCTTCTCTGCCTCTCTTAACAGGTGTTGACAAGATAAATGAGTTTACTTTATTTTACAATTACGTCGTGTAATTAGTCATAAAGTGCGTTGATTGTAAAGATCAGCTTAATATAATTAACTTGCTGCTTATTGTTATTTGACATTTTGTCAAGTAACTCGCAATTTGTTTTGTGTTTTATAAATACCAACAAAATAAATAAAACAACAAAACAACATATACGCATCACTGTCAGCGCTGAAATTTAAATTATGCGCTTTAAATGCCAACTGTTGAGTTCTTGTGAACGCTATTGAACTCGTAATTGTTAAAGAATGCTAAAAACATGAAGTGTTTAGGCCGTCTCAGGCATATTAATCGCCGATATATGTTCAGGCGAATTATTATGGTAACGACAAGTTCTCGCTTAAAGTGCATGAGACAAGCGTAAAAAATTATTAATTGCATATAGTTATATATATAGAATAATTGGATCTGTTTCAGGAAAAAATGAGTCAGATGTGTTAGTTACCCAATTTTAAAAGTGTGCCGTCAAAAGTGCTCCAGTTATTTAATTGATGCATTTTTACTTACCTAAAATGATAAAGAAAAGAATATATATTAATTGGTTGGAAATTTAATGTAATATATAAGAACGTCTAATTAGCTTAGTTTGTGTTTTATTTATACGTAATTGAAAGGTCATTTAAACAAAAATTTATTGTTGTTATTTAAATACATAAAAATAAATGTCCTGCAAAAAAATTAATTATTAACGATGTCATCTTTTATACAAATAGAGTTCTACAAACAATTTAACCATCTTAACTAACTAAATATTGAAAGCACTATCCATGAAACCTAAACAATAGTACTTAGCGTTTGTAGTCTTATGACTCATAAGCGATAACTAAATTGGTCGTAAATATACAGTTGGTTAACACTATACTATTGCCCCCGATAATTATCGGAACGCGTGTAAAGGCCATCAGGAAAGCAATAAAAATGCGAATTAAATGCCAAAAGTTAATGCAAATTCTGGTCAAAAGCAAATCAGAGCCTTCAAATCGATGTACAAAAAAATGCGATTGTAAATGTAAAACGGGAGTCCCAACAAATAAAGACAGCTCAATTAATTTGGCGAATGTCTGTCAATCGTTAAATCTGAGTTTATGCATTAGCTCATAAAATCGATGACTTAATTTGTTCTAATTAGCTAACTGTCGTCAGATTTTACAGTTTATTTTTATTCCAACATCCCGCACTTCCTGTGCATTTTCTACTGAATTCGTTAAAAACCCCAATGGAAAACTTTTGCGCTGTTCAAGTTATTTAAATTTGTCTAAGTTGTAGAAATACTCAGAAATATTAAACATTATTTTTGACCTTCTTGAAGAGCGTTGCCCGTTCGTTCGTTGCGTATCTTCTGATACGGCTGACAAAATTATTTAAACAATTGTTTGTTGCTTACGGGTTTTGATTCTATTGTATTTTGTTAACATGCCACAAATAATTGAACATTTCGCAGTGTCTGACAGCAACGTCATCAACATTGTCGAATACAAAACAGCGCAACATGAATCGAAAAAAAAAACAAAATTGAATTAAAACGTATTTAAAAGCTCAAATATATATAATATAGCTTGTTGGTATATAGAAAATATGAAAAAAAAAAGCAGACACGCAATGCATAATCAAGCCGAGAAACAACTACAACAACAATAAAACAACCATCGCCCAACAGTTCAATGACATTTTGTTTCATTTTCAATAACAACAATTGCATTGGTCACAAAACGGACATAAAATTGTAAACAAAACCAGAAAATAAGCATATTCATTTATTAAAGACAGAGGAAAAGGAAAATTTTTATATTTATTAAAGCAAAATGAGAAAAATTATTTTATGTGCAATCTAGAAATTTATTTATTTTATTTAACTTGAGCGAATATAACTTTAAAATGTGAACAATTTCCTTCAAATTCCTTTTAAAAAAATTTGGTGTACAACAAAAAAAATTTAAATAGTTGTTCAATTTAAAAAGTAAATAAGCTAATTTTTAATGACAATTTTCCCGATTAAATAACTTGCGGCTTAAAATGTCACAATTATTAGTTACTGGAATTTTATTGATCAAAAGTTGAAATAATATTGCTTCGTATTCGATTTGAATGGAATAAAACAATTAAATAAAGCCATTAATATGCACACGAGAGATTAGTGCCACTGACATTGAAATTTGGCAAACAAAATCACAAAATTTCGCTGAGACAATTTCAAAGCAACTACTATAAGCAAAAAGGAAAAAAAAAAATCAAAATAACATAAACAAATAAATTAAAAAAAAAAAAACAGCAGCCGCGTCTGGCGTCGCCTTCCGTGTCGGAAGATGAGGTTGGCTCAGCAATACGCAAATAAAATAAAATTATATATATATAATATAAAAAAAAGCAACACAAACACAAGTCAATTGGATCGTCTATCGAGTAGATAGCAACAAAAATCAATTGTTAAGTGTAGATTTGAATTTTTAACTTGCACTTGCGTTAGTTTCGCATTTCAATTAAAACGCAGGTCGCTTACTAAATTGCTAAAGAAAACAAAAATAAAACAAAACGCAATATGTTTGAGTTTTTTTTTTAAATATAAACATACGTATAAATTCATTTTATAAACTACTGTTCTTTTGTGATTTATGAGCTGATTAGTTATATATTTTTACGACTTTTTTAGGTTTGTGGGTGGCATATAGTTCGAGTTGTATTTTTTGAGTTTTGGGTTCAATGCGCTGTAGAACTTCCGATTTGGTTTTTCGGATGCGCCTCCTGAGCATTAGCTAATTGACAGTCAACCGGGACGGCGTAGTATTAGCGATTTATGTGGCCGGATAATGGTCATTTGCGATTTTACGGCTAAAACGCTCAGCCAATTGCCAAATAGTTTGCATTCACGCAGTTTTTCCCACCAACGGAAGTCAACAGCAAAATAAACAAAACGAAAGCGCATACAATTAACTCAATCTCAGGTATTTCCCCAAAAAAACAAAAATCATATAAAAATTGACAAGAGCCAATGAAAATTCACTGGAATTTTTAAGTTTTAACCTCGTCTTTTCGAATGCGTTGTTAATATTTAAAATCGCTGACGTCATTGGCAGTTCCATGCGCCGTCGACAGCAGGGGAGGCATCTGAGTGACCTACATAAGTTACACTTGATGCCCCTTGTGTCGGGTCTGGTCTGCAGCAGGTCTCGTAGAGACCTACTATCAGGTCATCTATCGTTATCGAATGCATACAAACGGCTGCCAATTGGCTGTTGACATGAACCTGCTTTCGGACCACGCCCTCGACACTTAAACCCGAAAGACATTTTGGCTATAACATGAAAATGTATGTATATATATATTATTGGCCAGACGTTATAAGAGAAAGAAAAAAAATTTATGTATTTTTTAAAGAGGAATATCTATTCTATCTAAAACGGGAAAAATTCTACATTAATTGTATATAGGGATTTTCTCTTTTACATCTAATTAATATTCTTATAAAAAAAGTCTCGTGACTATGCGGAAATAGCTTCAATCTTCAAGTTTCAGTCTTGAACTTTTGCGTAAATGTGCCACAAAAAACATAAACTGATCAAAGAAATTAAAGCCAATATGTGCTTAAAGACGACAATAACAAAAGCTGAAAAGAAGGCTTAAATTATGCAATGACAATGACCAACAAAATAAGCAGAAATAAGAGACACACTTCTCAGAAGTTGCACAGCTCTTAATGTAAATTTGCTAAAATTGGGGGAAAAGAAGAAAGCTCTGAAGCTGTGTACAGTTATAAATGCAATTTATTGCATTGCAAATAAATACACGAAAATTTCCAGAGTGCGGCAGCATTAATGCTGAGTTATGCATACAATTAAATGACAACAGGCAGCAGGCAGCAACAACAGCGGCAACAACAATTGTACACAATTAGGCCAAAATAATATTGGCCACAACAAGTGTTTGTTAGCCTGGCCTTGAAAATGCTTAAGAAATGCTACATGAAATGCATAAAACTAATGCATTTCAGCTAAACACAATGGGCGGGGGATTTACGCGTATTCCTTGATTTAAAATAACACCGTTTGTGGTTAAATATTTGTTAACTGAAGTGCTGCATGTCAATTCAAGTGGCTCAGAGCGAAAGACACAGAGTGAGAGAGAGAGGCTGGACAGATTTACCGTTATGTACGAGTCGTATGCCCCGCCAAAAGATAAATTTAATTAATGACGATTTTTGTGTTGTATTTTCGATTTACCGGTTTTTGAACTTTTCCCTACGTCCAGACTCAGACAGTCATTTATTAATATATATATATATATATGTATGTATGGATATATCTCCCTCTCATTCTCTATATCGTAATTTATGCAGCTCTTTGTTGTGCGTTTCATTTCGTTTTCGGTTTTTGTGAAATGCATTTGCATTTCTCTGCTTGGCTCGGCCCACAATGTGTGTCAAAAGGCACCCCGAAGTAATCCTTAAACATTTGCACATCATTTAAGGGCTTTTGCCAGCTATAAACGCAAATTGGGTCAAGTCTATTTTTTGTTTTATGAGCGATTTACACTTGACACTGACACGCGTTCGGTTTAATTGTCAACGTGGTTATTAAATCAAACAGAACATTTACATCAATCAGTATCGAAGGCGAGGAAACAGTAATAAAAGTAGTTAATAAAATAAATAAATTAATGGCTTGTCGACTGTTGCTGTTGTAATCGAATGCGATGTTTACATTTTGGCCAAATCAATTGATATGTAACTTGCTGTCTGTTCAGAAAGGTTGCTCATCAAATCTTAATTGCCAAGCTGGCATACTAATGCCAATAATTGCGAGGGTTGTTCTTTACCTTTTGAAAGCTGATTAGAAAAGCTAAGTGGAGTTTTATAAAAAAGACTATAAAAAGAATGAAATCAATATCAATATAATCAATATATATATTTTTATTTCATAAAATGTTTTATTTGTCTAACATGTGCTGCACACATGGTTTGTGTTCTACTTTTTGTATGAAAAAAGCTAATGTATTTAACCTACAAATCCAATAATTTAACGTGACTATTAAAGCACTTATTTTTTTTATATAATACTAGTTATTTTATAATATTGATGGTAATGCGAAGGCAATCAATTGGTATTATTAAAAGATTATTATATACTTTTTTTGACGCTGAATTAAAATTCATAAATGGAGCCCCTCAACGCGTTGCTGAGCTTACTAATTTTTTATTAATTTTAGGTCATCTTAATATCAACAAAAAATAGCCCTGCACGGTTCTAAAATTTAAGGCAATGTCGCACAAAATTGCAGTTAATAAACTTATGTTTCGTGTTATTTATGAGCAAATTGACACAGTTATATCATTTTTTTTCTGTTTGAAAGGGAAATCTTAGCAATGAAATTCTGCCAAATATCAAAGCCAACAGCAGCTGTTGTGTCAGTTTTTTTTTTTATTTTATGATTTTTATGTTTTTTGATATGAATATGCATGCCAGATTAAATAGCATATATAAACGCAATTTGGCGGCAGGCACAAGACACACGCACAACATTTTTTCGCTGTTATAGCAACATAACATAAAAACAAACAATATCAAAATTTGCCAATTGCCCAGCAGCAGCATAAATAACAAATAATATGAATGAATGCAAATTAAATACAAAATGCAAATAAAAGCCAGTTTCATTATAAAATTTAATTTGAGTGCCGGTGGGCAAGAAATTGTTGCATACTTTTGGGTGGCAATCGATTTAGCAAAGACACAAACCAAGCACTGGCTTCATATTTTTATGTATGAATTATTTTCAATTTTAACATATTCCAATAAAGAACATTTACAACCCCATTTATAACATGTATTATCATTTTAATAAATTTATTAAAGTAATCTTTATCAATGGTACTTACGGTTCTGCTTCGATGGATTTTAATTTGGCCACATAATTGGATGGTATATAGCCCTCTTGACGCGTTTTCTTGCTGCGTGCCAGCCACCAATCGCCCTGCAAACAAACGTCAATACGTCAATAAAAATGCAAAAATGATATGGTAGCAAATCCTAATTATAAATACAATACAATGGGAAAAACATTCAGATAAACATATATTATCAGGGGAAGCGCAATTTATTTATTGTGAGATAGGCGTAAAACATACTTACGTATTTATATAAATATGTATAGTAGCTATGAGAAATAAACTGATTCACCAATTAAAGTTAGTTGATTAGTGAAACTTAGATGTGATCACTAGTTTACTTAAAAGGCTTGTTGATTTGATGGATTTATTATTAATACTATGTAATATATCAAATGTCAAGTTTAGTTTGTATATAAAATTCGTTGGAGAATTAAGATTATAATTATATAATTTATCAAATTTCAAATGCATTTATTACAAAATTTGTATTTGCTTTAGCCAAAAATGTTTCACAAGAAAACAAATTTTGGCTATTTCGCTGAATTTGAACAATTATGTGATTAATTAACAAACAACTTCTCTAGCTGCCGGGTTGTTTGAATTGCTGTTGTTGCATTGAACAACATCAACAACCACATTTCACACAAAAGCGTAAACTATAATTAATTTAGCTGTCGTCAAAAGTGAAATAAAAGCGTATACGAAATCCGAATGAATTAAGATTCGTACAATTTCATTTCGTAGTTTCAAATCCCGCTAATGCGAAACGTGTTTCGCAGTCTTTTCATGGAGAGTTATTTGAGTTTATATATATATATATATTCATATAATATATGCGTTTTTGGAGGCATGGAACGCAACTCTCGACTATCGGCACTTGTCCATTCACAGTTGTTGGACATAGTTCATATTTGTATGGGTGGGTAATAAAAATTTACTTGATTGTAGTTCGACTATCAATTTGCAGTGGGCGATGACGGGCACAGTTGTTTGGGGGGAAACAAAAAAAAAAAAAAAACAACAACAAAAATCGC